>CM040625.1:30089175-30212868 GCA_022817965.1 Solanum lycopersicoides
TAAGTGAGGGAATTAATGCTAGAAGATGTTAAAGGGAAGGTTTGGACTTCACTGTAACAGTGAAGGACTTCACTGTACAGTGAAGGGAACTCACTGTAAAGTGAGCCTTTAAAATGTTATTTTTGGTTAATATTATCTTATGTGTTTCTTAATTGCTAAATGATGTTCTTATGTTTAATCTATGATTTCTAAATGAAAAGATGCATATTTCCAATAAAGTCCGTTTTCATGATTTTATGCATTAGCCATACTTAGTACATGTGGTTGTACTAATTCCATGCTTTATTTTCTATCTATAGTCCTTGGTAGGTAAGGAGCTTTGGAGAAGAACTTGGGCTTAGAAGGATCGTCCGAGAGAAGAGTTGAAGTATGTCCTCATTTGTATCGAGGGCATATATAACGTTTTGTTTCTTTTATGAAGTATTGTAATAAGACTATGTTATTTCTATTTTCGTATTAAAGTACTCTTGTGTCTTAAGATGATGATATTGAGACTTAGCATTTCTATTACTTTTATATGAAAGAGGTTTTTAAAGACTATATTATGTTTTAGTGAAAAGTTTTAATTCCGCACTACTTTTCACTATGTATATGCAATGAATGATATGAATGAGGCTTGTCTTAGAACTCTAAGAGTTCGACGACGCCGGTCGCAATCCGAGATTGCACCCTATCTTCTAGGGTATGGTTTTGAGTTGTGACAAAGTTGGTATCAGAGCATAGGTTGGTGAAAGTGGTCTTAGGTATCAAAAAGTCTCATCAAGTCACGTCTAGTAGAGTCTTGACCATCGGTGTGAATCGCGACACATCTAGCGAGAGGCTATAGGACTATAGAGTTTCCCTTCTTTTCTACTCCTATATCGTGCGGTAGAGTAAATGTTATGATTATACTTCTTATGAGTTTCCTTGTGTTTTCTAGGAGGATGGCCATTAGAAGGTTGGAAGAGGAGAGGGTGAATGAGGAAGTTCTTCCCCAAGTTGCTCAAGTTGAGAAAGGTTCTCAAGGTGAGCAAGGTGTTCAAGGTGGGCAAGTTTCTCAAGTGCCTCCCCAAGGTGATCATGTCCCTAATGTAGGAGGAGGTGATGAGGTACCGGAGTTGTCTAATAGGGTGATTGGAGAGGCTTTGAGGGCTTTAGCTCAAGCCGTAACTACTCAAATCAATTTGAGTATGGTGCCTAGGGTTATGGAGAGCACTATGACTTCTAGGTTGCGAGACTTAGTGAGGGAAGAATTCTATGCGACTATACTACATGATAATGTGTCCTTATCTAGACACATGATGTATGCACAATCATGTGAAGAATCTAATCTTGGGGATGTCAAGTAGCTTGAAGAGGAGCGTTGCTAGTGACCAAGTGCAACCTAGGTCCAAAAAGAGGGTTCAAACTCAAGATGTACCTAGTGTTCCTAAGAAGAAGTTTGAAAAAGGAGGTGGTTGTAAGGATGGCAAGCCTACTTGTGCCAAGTGTGGCAAGAAACACTATGGTGAGTGTTTATTGGTTACCGATAGTTGCATTGGATGTGGAAAGGATGGGCACAAAGTGAGAGATTGTCCAAACATTTCTTCTAGGAAGGAGGGTAAGAGAGTTGAGCCTAGTGTTCCAAAGGAAGATGCTCCAACTAAGAGGCGTTTCTATGCACTCCGTACTAGAATTGAGAAGTCGGGTGATGGTGATGATGATGTTGGTAAGTTCTTATTTCTCTTTAGATAGTATGATTTCCTTCTAAGTGGGGGAGTATGGTTTGTAGATGGGATAGGAGTTCTTGAATTGTTGCATGTGCATGATGTTTAGGAGTTTGGTTGAAATTGAATTTCATTTACTTCTTGCATTGTGTGTTTTATGAAGATTTGAGCATGTTGTATGATGTGTTTACATGATGTTATCTTGCATATTAGCATGTCTATATAAAGAATTGCCTAAAAATTTCATTTTTGGAAAAAAATTGCTGAAATCGCTGTTGCTTGATATACTGTTCACTGTAAATTTTTTGTAAAAATGGCTATTTGATCCTTTGGTCTAAAATTCTTGTTATGTGGTTAGAACTGATGTATATGAGTATGATGTTGAATGTAAAATGATTTTTTGTTATTTGGATTGAAGCATGTGAGTTTTGTAGCATAATGAGTTATAGAATTGTTTTCTAGTTTCTTGTTGTGTTGAGAATCTTTTGATTATGTGAAGTTGATGATTTCCTCTTGATAATGTGTTGTATAGTTTGGTTATATGCTGATAGTTGAATCTCTTATCTTGGAAGTGTTCGGAGAGTGGCAAGTGTCATTCGAGGACGAATGTTGTCCAAGTGGGGGAGATTGTAAGACCTTGAAAATACTTAGGTGCTCTAGATCCTAATATGTTGGTCTTAGTGTTACAAGGTTCTAAATATTTTTAATATGTGGTATAGAGGCAGTAGCTAAAATATTAGAGGTGTTGGAAGTCAAACGTCAAGGGACGACTAAGACGTTTGACGACTAAGTCACCTAAATGTCTCTTATGTGGTTCTATGTGTTTATATGTGTTTCATGGTGTTTTAAGGTTCTTAATAGAGTTATTATATCATGTATAGGCAGTGGTTAAAGTTTCGTGAAGTTTGGAGGTCAAACGACCAAGAACGTCCAAGGCATTCGAAAGATATGTCTTTAGTCGACCTTGTACGTCTAGGCGAGTTTTGTCGAGTTTTACGTGTTCGTTTTGGATGAAATTCATGTGAGAGGTTTAAACTTATAGATGATCATATTTGGGTTGGAAACGTCCAGGAAATTATCCCCAAGGACCATCAAAGGGTCCTTGAGGAAGGACCCAAAAGTCTGTGAGCAGGCTGTCCCAGGCAGCCTTGGCGACGGAGCAGTCGACGGCCAGTCATGGCTGTGACGCCCCGTCACAAGGTCGTCGTGGGGCCTTGTCCAAGGGTGTATAGGGGACCCTTGGCAAGCCACTGGAGCTTGCAACGGAGGTCCATGACGGCCCGTTTCAGCCGTGACGCCCCGTCACAAGGAAGTCGTCGCAAGCCAAGTCTCCTGCGCAGATTTTCTGCCAAGTTAGGGGTGAACTTGTAAATTCACCCCACGTCCAAATAATAGTTTAGGCGGTTTATTAAGGGTCTTATGGGTATTTTAGATGAGTATATAAGTGTTTAACATTTAGAATAATTCATTCTTCTAAAATCAAAACCCCAAAGTCCCTTAGAAATTCCAAAGACTCCATTGAAGTCCAACTTGAAGGATCAGCTTGGTGTGGCGTTTTGAAGGAGAATTCTTCATCAAAGTGAAGAATTATCATCCTTGAGGTATGACTTTTTATCCTTGAAACTTATTTCATCAAGGAGCGCAATCCTCAAAGCGTTTTACAAAGTTTTCTAAAGTGAATTGTCCAATTTCGGTATTCTACCATGGGTTCTTGCATAAATGATTTCTAAACATTGAATTATGATCTAATTGATATTGTATTGGTGATTTCAACATAAATTACCTATGAACCCATGCGAATTGATGAACCCTAGTTTTGACTACGTTTTGGGTTACTTGATATTAAGCTAATGTTGATGAATTGTTGTGTAGTTTCTTATGGGCTTTCTAATGATATAAGAATTGTGTTCAATTGATATATAATTGATCTTAGATTTCTAAACCTAGATTTAATTGATGTAGATTCATTGAGTTTTATGGTTATTGCTTTGAATTATTGTTCATGGCCATGGGTAAGGGCCTTGTGATGTTGAATTGGTTGATTTGACATTGAATTGAAGTGTGGATATGGGGATGAAGGTATGCTGCCCGTTTTCCTTAATTTGATATTAATTATACTTCGATTCTATTGTGATTGGTATGGTCCACTTATGGTGGCAGTGTTATGTGTTTAATTTGCAATTGATGTGGCCTTGTCGGCGTTACTTATGCAATATTATGAGCATGGCCTTATTGGCAATTACTTGAAGTTCTGTGGCTATTTGTGTAGTTGATGATGTGAGTATGATACTACTTATCTACATGTGGAGTTATATAGTCATGTATGTATTCTTCTAGTTATGTTGCCTTAAGTGATCATGTTAGACTTTGACTTGACATTATGAGTATAGTGTTAGGGTTAAGTCTTGGTTATTCCTACTTGACTTTATGAGTCTACGTGGATTATATTAATGATGTTATGATGATATATAGGGTGACTTGAAGATGTTAGGTTGTTTTAGAGGTGTTTCTAGAATGACTTGTATTATGTGTTAAAAGTGAAGTATGTGATGTCTTGTCTTGGTTGACTTGTATCTTTTGCTTGATGTATATATGATTATGGTTATGTGATGTCTTTATATAGGGTGTCATAACTCTTAGTCTTGAATAATAAATATAGGTGAGACCTTAATGATAAGAAGGTCAAACTATGTGGAACCTTGAACTTAGTGGCGAGGTTATGAATTGTGAAGTAGTTAGCCGTAATGGTATCCTTCATGTGATGAGTGATGTACTTAAGTTTGATTGGCTGGAACGGCATCATATCATATCTTAGGGAAGTCACTATGAGCTTCTTGTCGCTAAAGTGAGATATGCCCTAGTGGAACTTACTTTAGTAGGGTGAATGTAAAGGGGGTCATGAACTAGATAAGGGACCTATTTATATAAATCTTAATGTGAATTAATCTATGAGAACAAAGGCTAGCACCGAGTGAGTATGAGTAAGGGGGAAGTGGATTCAATTAAATAAGAGATTGAATGCTTCGTACACTCTTCATATTCCTTAACCATGTGCCTACATGGGATGTGTCCAAGTTCTACCATTAGCAGGTAGAACAACCTCATCAAAGTAGGATATAACTTCAGATTCCATGTCTTGCTATCATGGTCTATGTCGGTTATTGCCTATTCTCATCATGTGTAATACCTATTAGAATTAGATAAGTTTATGAGGTTTAGGTGGTGGTATGGGACGCTATCTAGACATTTCACAATAGACTTTGAAGGTGTTATGTGGAGGTCCTAGGTCTTGTCCAAAGACCATTATGTGATCCATTATGTGAGTGTCTTATGTGATGCATTATGTGAGTGTATTATGTCATGTATGAGTCTTATGAACTTATGAACTAATGACCTATGTTAGTAACTATGTAAATGAATGAGTATCTAATCTAAAAGTGACTTAAGCATTCCTTAGCTAAAGTGTGAGGAGGACATGAAAGGATGGTCTCTTCATGTCTTATCTTTGAAAGTCTTGAAGATGACTCTAGTTAGGGAAGTTGGTTAATCTTGTTGACATGATCTAAACCTTAGGAAGTCTTAAGGACTATTTAGGTAATCTTGGAGAGGTCATTGTAATATGGACTTTATCTTCTCGATTTACTTAAGTAGGTCTTTTGATAGGCTTTGGAAGGAGAATGTCTTATCATCTAAGTGTTGGTGTGTTTAGTGATAGTCTATAGGATCTCTTGTGTGTGTGTGATAGAGATTGTATGGGCGGTCGCTCCACACTTACTCAAGTGAACCTTGGAATTGACCTTTGGTAGATGAATCTTACCTAGATGTTTATGATTGTTTTCTAAGTATGTATGTGACTCATCGTAGGTAATCTTAAGGGTCGTTTAGGCACATCTAGAGAGGGTGTATGGGCGGTCTCTCTTTGTGTGACTTAAGTCAATCTTAGGATGACTTTAAGTGAGGGAATTACATGCTAGAATATGTTAAAAGGGAAGGTTTGGACTTCACTGTAACAGTGAAGGGACTTCACTGTACAGTGAGCCTTTAAAATGTTATTTTTGGTTAAATATTATTTTATGTGTTTCTTAATTGCTAAATGATGTTCTTATGTTTATACTATGATTTCTAAATGAAAAGATGCATATTTCCAATAAAGTCCGTTTTCATGATTTTATGCATATAGCCATAGTTAGTACATGTGGTTGTACTAATTCCATGCTTTATTTTATATCTATAGTCCTTGGTAGGTAAGGAGCTTTGGAGAAAAAGTCTTGGGCTTAGAAGGATCGTCCGAGAAGAAGAGTTGAAGTATGTCCTCATTTGTATCGAGGGCATATATGTCATCTTTTGTTTCTTTTATGAAGTATTGTAATAAGACTATGTTATTTCTATTTTCGTATGAAAGTACTCTTGTGTCTTAAGATGATGAGATTGAGACTTAGCATTTCTATTACTTTTATATGAGAGAGGTTTTTAAAGACTATATTATGTTTTAGTGAAAAGTTTTAATTCCGCACTACTTTTCACTATGTATATGCAATGAATTATATGAATGAGGCTTGTCTTAGAACTCTGAGAGTTCGACGACGCCGGTTGCAATCCGAGATTGCACCCTATCTTCTAGGGTATGGTTTCGGGTTGTCACACTCTTTAGGTGCATATTCATGGATTCATTTAGCCAAGAGTTTATCCCTCAAATCAGCCATATTACACTTCATATGAACATGACGATTTACATAAGTTTGTGAACGTAAGAATACAACTATAACATTACATTTTTTTGAGCCTTAAACTCGAGAGTCATAGGTCACGGCCAACATTTCACACACATGCACATATTTTCAAAAAAACATAGATTGTCATTCATACGATTCCAAACACACATTCATGAACATATTCATCACGAAAACACATTACATGCCTAATATCTACCAGCAAACATACCCAACCTACGAATCAATGGGAGCTAGTGACAGGGACATGCAACGGGGAACAATCCTAGTTTTCGGATTAGAATATACTGAACCTTAAGGGGTCTCTTGGAAAAGGGACCAAGAGAGAAGAGAACCCATACATTTTATGACGTTCAAGCCTTGAAGTTGCATCCCAAACCTTCTCCAAAACTCACGTACAATACAAGTTTCAACACCAAACTTTCGACGGAAAAACCCTCTCTTTGCCTAACGTGTTTGATTAGTTGTTTGTTTATCATTGTCATTGTGAGTTCTTCAAGTGTGAAGAACTTTGGTTTATCTTCTGTTCTTGTACGTTATTTGGCAGAGAGAACGTGAATGAGAGTTGGTTTGATCGTGAAAGTGAGAGATAGACGTGAGAGGTGAGAGTTTTCTTAGGCTTAGGAGTCTAGTTTAGGACTTAGTCAAATAAGGTTTTATTAAATGGTTAAAATCTGATTTCCCTTTTATTTTAAATCAACTAATAAATAATAAATATTAATTAATTACATTAATTTAACAACATAAATAAAAACAATTTAAATCATCGCTTCCACCTAGGTTCGAACCCGGGTGGAGCAAGACTTCACTCAAGAAGCCAATTTTCGGCCCTCTCTCCCTAATATGCCCCTCCACCTAATTAATTCAGTAATTAATTATATATTTAGGGTAATTACAATACTACCCTTAGCATGGAAAAAGACCATTTTACCCCTAGACCCTCAAAACTAAGATTTTCCCTTTTTAAGTCTGGTAAAGACTCTTTCGAGTAAATCTTCAAATTCGAGAGCCCTACATGCTTGGACCCAACCTTTACTAGCTCAACTAACTCCCCAAGTTTGTTGGCTTGGTTGTAGCAAGGGTTCAGAGGTCTAGTTCTACGCGCATCAATCCGTGTGAACCCGGTCTAATCGCAGGCATTCTAGACACATTAAGCATTACTTATCATATCCATTTTTAGGGTTGTTACATTTTCCCCCCTTAGGAACATTCGTCCCCGAATGACACTACTAACTATATAGCACAATGCCAGTCACAACATAACATAATCACTATGCACAGTCAAGCAATAACAACAAAGAATGGAGAGATAAGGAAACTTAGACTTAAGAGTAGGAAGTCTAACCTCAAGAGCTGAAAAGATGAGGGTAGCGGGATCTCATATAGGCCTCGGCCTCCCACGTAGCACCCTCAACAAGATGGTTCCTCCACAATACCTTCACTGTGGCAATCTCCTTGTTCCTCAGCCGCTTGACCTGTATGTCTAAGATCTCAACAGGTACCTCCTCGTAGGACAAGTCTTCATCGACCCCCAAACCTTCCACAGGTAGAATCGATGCTGGAACACCCAGGCACTTCTTTAACATAGAGACATGAAAGACTGGATGAACAGAAGCTAGCTCCGCAGGCAATGCCAACTCATAGGCCACCTCACCACACGCTGTAGGATCTCATATGGCCCAACATACCTCGGACTCAACTTCCCCTTCCTGCCAAACCTCATCACCCCCTTCATAGGTGATATCCTCAAATAGACCTGGTCACCAACATCAAACTCTAAGGGCCGTTTTCTGTTGTCTGCATAAGACTTCTGCCGACTGTAAGCAGTAGCCAACCTGTCCCTAATCACCCTGACCTTCTCTAAGGCCTCATGAATGATCTCTGGACCCAAAATGGATGACTCTCCAACCTCGAACCACCTAACTGGAGACCTACAACTCCTACCATACAGTGCCTCAAACGGTGCCATCCCAATGCTGGAGTGATAGCTGTTATTATACGAGAACTCTATCAAAGGCTGATGTTCGTCCCAACTATCTCTGAAGTCAATCACACACGCCCTCAACATATCCTCCAATGTCTGAATGGTGCGCTCTGCATGCCCATTAGTCTGAGGATGAAAGGCAGTACTAAGCTTTACCTGCGTGCCTAAGCTCTTCTAGAAGGATCTCCAGAAATGTGAAGTGAACTGAGCTCCTCTATCTAAAATGATAGACAAAGGAATCCCATGCCATCTCACAAATAAATCTGCTTAAGATCATGATACATCTTGGTGGAACCTGGATGTATGGAATATCTGGAACCATGGGCCTCTGCAACAATCCTGGTCCGCAAATAATCCACATCTTGTACACACAACCTGTTCTGGTACCTAAGTACGCCGTCACCTCCCAAAGCAAAAGACTCATTCATCTTTATCAACACTGAGTCCTTATGCTTCATCAACACAGGATCAAGATGATGACCCTTCTTGACTTCAACTACTAAGGATGATTCTGAACTAGGATGAACTGAAACACCCCCACTAGTAGAGTCAACCAACTACACACCCAGTTTGGCCAGTCTGTGTACATCTTTAACCAACTCGTTCTTCTCATCCTTAACGTGGGCTGTACTTCCCATGATCATCCTACACAAAGCATCAGCTACAAAATTAGCCTTACCTGGATGGTAGTGGACATTCATATCATAGTCCTTCAACAACTCCAACTATCTCCGCTGACGTAGATTCAACTCTCTCTGCGTGAACACGTACTGGAGACTCTTGTGGTCTGTGAACACATCCACATGCACTCTATACAAGCAGTGCCTCCACAGCTTCAGTGCAAACACTACAGCTGCCAACTCCAGGTCATGAGTGGGATAATTCTTCTCGTGAACCTTGAGTTTTCTGGACGCATAAGATATCACCTTACCAACCTGCATAACAACACAACCCAAACCAACCCTAGATGCATCACAATAAACAGTGTAATTCTCACTACACTTAGGCAAAGTAAGCACTGGGGATGACATGAGTCTGTCCTTGAGCTCCTGGAAACTCTTCTCACAAGTCTCCGTCCATTCAAACTTGGCCTTTTTCTTAGTCAAAGCTGTAAGTGGGGCAGCAATGGAAGAAAAACCCTCCACGAACCTGCGATGGAAACCAGCAAATCCCAGAAAGCTATGGATATCGGTGGGAGTAAGAGGTTTTGGCTAGTTCTTCAGAGCCTCAGTCTTCCTGGGGTCCACCTCCATGCCCTGATCGGACACAACATGACCTAGGAAGGTCACTGATCTATGCCAGAATTCACACTTGCTTAATTTGGCATACAACTGATGTTGTCTAAGTACCTGCAAGGTTAGTCTCAAATGTTGTTCATGCTCTTCCTTGGTCCTAGAGTAGATGAGGATGTCATCAATGAATACTATGACGAAAGAATCAAGGTATTCACGGAAGACTCGGTTTATGAGGTCCATAAATGCAGTTGGTGCATTAGTGAGACCAAATGACATGACAAAGAACTCATAATGACCATAACGGGTACGAAAGGCTGTCTTTGGGATATCTCCATCCCTAACCCTAAGCTGATGATACCCTGAACGAAGATCAATCTTAACATACTTGAGACTTTACTCTTTGTGAATTTCTGTTTCACATTTACTCTGGATAATGCATATTACTCAAGCTTATCTGAAGCTTAATATTTGAGATTGAGGAACTTCCTTCTCAATCGCACTTAACTTGATGCACCTCACAACTCATGCAACAGAAAAATCATGTCCACGATATACAAAAACACCAACATGACATGCAAACATGAATTCATTTTAACTCTAACTTATTCAGAAACTTAACCTTACTACCCTATTTCGATAGTCTATGGTAGTCTAGCATTTATGAAGTAATTCATACCTAATCCATCTCCTTGAGCTAGTAAGCAGCCAACTTAGCCTTGTCCTCTTCATCAATACTCATAGAAGGCTTTAGAACCTAGAATGCACTCCCCTCCATGCGAACAACCACTCTTATCAAACGTCTTTCGTTCACACTGGGCATTTCTATCACTGCCCCTTCTTGGCAAGGCCAGATCTTGAGTCTGGCGCGTTAGACCACTTGGCCATCCTAATTCTTGTGTGTATTCTTCTACGCGCGCACACAAGAAGGAAGTTAGATACTTAGAATGACACAAAGTGTCAAAGCTCTAGATAGCATGATAAAGAGTAGAAGAAGGGAAATGTTCCTACGCATTATGCAGTCTCTAATTCAGGATAGTGGTGCACTTCACTACCATGACTTAGAAACTACTCAATGTGGTTGATGTGAACTTATTATTCTCGAAATTTAACCTAGTGATGTAATACCAATTGTGTCACGACTGGAATCTAGACCCCAAACGAGACCGGCGTCGTTGACCTCTCAGAGGTCGCAGACAAGCCTACATACGTCATTCTTACTTCATCTAGGTTAATTTTAGCGGAAAATTTGAACTTTTTTTTTTGATTATTCCATGAAAAACATTTTTAAACTTAACATCATAGGCGTTCACAAATCAACCATCTAATATAGAGATAATCAAATGAAAGAAACAGTTCATAATTGCATTAAACGTATTTTTGCCAAAACGGCACCAATACAAAGTCTGAAATGAAACTGGAAAGAAACACTAGTGGAACATGCTCCACTAGCTAAAGCCTACATCTAAGCTATATAATAACGGTAGACATCCTCGAAAGCATGAGGGCCTACCAAGTCCGGATGAAAGCTCCACGTCTGGATAGCTGCAACGTCAACCTGTATGCTCTAGCGTCCACCTGCACCTGCACCTAAAAATATAGAGTTGTATGGGATTAGTACACACTTGTACTAAGTATGGGTATATGAAAGCACACACCAAGGACATGCATGAGTAAGAATAGCTCTTTCCTAACAACATGATTTATGGAAAGTCAAGTCAGTGGACTTTCCAAATTGGGATTAAGAAAGTCAAGGGACTTGCCAAATTTGAATTAGGAAAGTCAAGGGACTTGCCAAATTTGGATTAGGAAAGTCATGCCATGATAGTAACATACATCATCATACGAATCATATTGCACAAAACACATAACATCTTACACATAGCACATAACATATTGCATATAGCACATAACATCCTTCATATCATTCGTTCATATGCCATGATACCTTGGAATCATGGACTTAACATTAAGACTTTCCAAAATGAGGACTCAACATATGGGGCCTCAACTAGGGAGCCTTCTTTAGCAAACACAGAGTCTGCTTCATTCATTCATACGTACTTCATTTCATTTCATTCATAGGCTAGTGTAAACACTAGCCATACCTAGGATGTAGTTTAAGACTCTCATCGGGTTTGCTGTGCAATCATCAAGAATAACCTAGTGTCATTACTTGAGTCTAGATCACCTCTTTATTATCCTATCCTAACACCTTTGGTATCGTTCATTTCATTATATGCATCATTTGAGGCTGGCCTCATTCATTCATTGGGAACTTTAACTTTAACCGACATAGATCATGTGAGCATCATGAAATCAAGTATCTCCGCCACATCGAAAAAAGGTGGAATCACCGGCCAAAGTGACCCAAAACATGCTAGCGTACATGGGAATTGAACCCCGCCAGATCCCTATATTGGAAGTATAGGTTCGAAGACTAGGAGATATAAGGAGACCCATACCCGGCATGCCGGACAGTCTCATCTCATTAGAGTTACGTAAACCTCCGCCCTTCCCAAAAGAAGGCATCACCGCTCATAGCTAGCCTATCGGTGCATAGTATAAAGTTCCATTACATTCAACTCATACGTCATGGAAGTTGACTTCTAGTATGAGACATCATAGCTCAATATATGATTTCTCATCTCATCATTAGTATTAAGTATACATTATTCTCAATACTTTCATTAGAGTGTTCATAGAGACTAGTCTCTTCATTAACTTTACACTCTCATAGGTGAGTACGTTTTGGTAACATTTACTTAGGCTCATTTGAGATTGCTCTCATCTTTCACATTAGCCTCTTATCATGTTGTCACCACATTCATTATTTTTAGCACATTTGCTCTTCATATTTACTCACCCCATTTTACGTGAATGTTCACTTCATCATATGCCAATGCACTTGGCCATTTAGTGTGTTTCACACTCTTTCTTAACCCTTCTAGGGTCTCATCATTCATTGTCATCTCATCATTTCATTACATACATCTTAGGTTCACTTACTTCTAAATGTATGCTAGACTTATGGGTCTATACATACAAGCCATGAGGCTTCATTCATCGTTCGTTTAAGTGATTCATATCTTCCTAAGATTATGTGGTACAAGACTTTTGCATCTTGTAAGTATGCCAAGATTTCGATTTCGATCTATGTAGGCTACATTATTTTTGAACATTTATTCACGTATGACTTATGCATCAATACGGAATTTGGGCAAGGGAACTCGATTTCAAATTCCTTGGACAACACTTACATTTTTATTTATTTTGGTTTAATCCACACGGCTTTGGGACCCAAGGTCGAGCCCCAACACCTTCATTTCCTTTTAATTTCTTTTCTTTAAACTTTCTCTTTCTTGGCCGATGGGTTGTGGGATCAAACCCCCATAGCCCCTTTTATTTTAATTTCTTTTTCCTTGACTTTTTCTGAGTTGACCATGAGGGTGTGGGATCGAATCCCGACAACCTCACTTTATTGTTATCTTTAATTCCCTTAATCAGCTTAGAGGTCGTGGGTTCGATTCCCACACGCCTCAATATTTATTTTCTTTTAATTTCCTTAAGTCTGACTGAGAGGTTGTGGGTTCGAATCCCACTCCTCTCATTTATTATTTCGTAATTTCATTTTCCATCCAAGACCACGGTTCAAATCCCCCTCACCATATATTTTAACTTACTTATTTTCAAGATTTTTAACATAGTGAGGTCATGGGTTCTATCCTCCATGACCTCACTTGTTTTAATTCATTTTTCACAGCATTTTGAACTACTTCAACTTGACCAAAATTCATCAACTTGTAGCTGGAAATTTGGTAATTGTTCAGCATCTCTTTCATCAAGTTACATGTTAGTTCTTAGGGAGATTTCATGGTTCATTTAGAACGTCTTTAGGTGCATATTCATGGATTCATTTAGCCAAGAATTTATCCCTCAAATCAGCCATATTACACTTCATATGAACATCACGATTTACATAAGTTTGTGCTCGTAAGAATACAACCATAACATTACATTTTTTTGAGCCTTAAACTCGAGAGTCATAGGTAACGGCCAACATTTCACACACATGCACATATTTTCGGAAAAACATAGATTGTCATTCATACGATTCCAAACAGACATTCATGAACATATTCATCACGAAAACACATTACATGCCTAATATCTACCAGAAAACATACCCAACCTACGAATCAATGGGAGCTAGTAACAGGGACATGCAACGGGGAACAATCCTAGTTTTCGGATTAGAATATACTGAACCTTAAGGGGTCTCTTGGGAAAGGGACCAAGAGAGAAGAGAACCCATACCTTTTATGACGTTCAAGCCTTGAAGTTGTTGCCCAAACCTTCTCCAAAACTCACGTCCAATCCAAGTTTCAACACCAAACTTTCGACGGAAAAACCCTCTCTTTGCCTAACGTGTTTGATTAGTTGTTTGTTTATAATTTTCGTTGTGAGTTCTTAAAGTGTGAAAACTTTTGTTTATCTTCTGTTCTTGCACATTATTTGGCAGAGAGAACGTGAATGAGAGTTAGTTTGATCGTGAAAGTCAGAGATAGACGTGATAGGTGAGAGTTTCCTTAGGCTTAGGAGTCTAGTTTAGGACTTAGTCAAATAAGGTTTTATTAAATGGTAAAAATCTGATTTCCCTTTTATTTTAAATCAGCTAATAAATAATAAATAATAATTAATTACATTAATTTACCAACTTAAATAAAAACAATTTAAATCATCGCTTCCACCTAGGTTCGAACCCGGGTGGAGCAAGACTTCACTCAAGAAACCAATTTTCGGCCCTCTCTCCCCAAAATGCCCCTCCTCCCTATTAATTAAATAATTAATTATATATTTAGGGTAATTACGATACAACCCTTATTCTAGAAAAGACAATTTTACCCCTAGACCCTCAAAACCTAAGATTTTCCCTTTTTAAGTCCGGTAAAGACTCCTTCGAGTAAATCTACGTATTCGAGAGCCCTACATGGTTGGACCCAACCTTTCCTAGATCAACTAACTCCTCAAATTAATTGTCTTGGCTGTAGCAAGGGTTCAGAGGTCTGGTTCTACGCGCATCAATCCGTGTGAACCCGGTCTAATCGTAGGCCTTCTAGACACATTAAGCATTACTTATCATATCCATTTTTAGGGTTGTTACAATTATAGTGTCTAATGAAAGGTGTACTAGTATGGGCAAGGGTATGGGACCTTATCTATGCATTGCACATGTTTACCTAGATAGGATAGTTCCTAGGTTGGTCTTCTAAGTACATGGATAGGAATGTATGAACATGTTATGAAAATTACTTATATGCTATGATGTTAAGTATATGATATGATAAAGTATGAATGTGCATAGTGTCTTGAAGTGTTTATATGAAAGGGTTTGTCTTATAGTTACACCTATGTACTTATGCATTGATGTATGAACACGTGTAGCCTTAATGTGTTATGTAAAAGCGTTGCTTACATATATGTATACACACACACATGTATATTGATCTAGTCAATAGATGGGAACTTGAAAGGTGTTCTCAAGAGTACCCTAAACTAGATAGGTGCTTGAATATACTATGTCCATGTGAAAGGGTTTCTAACATGATATAGGTTTATGAACTCTCATCTATAACCTATGAGCTAAGCATATGAGGAGTCAATATCCTAAGGCCTATGTTTTATAAAGTAATATAATAAAGCTTTTAAATAAAAGGTAACTTAGCTTAGCACCGAGTGAACTTGAAAATGAGCGGTGTCCCTTCCCATTGTAGGAAGGTAGGTCACCATAATCCTCATGAGATGGATAACTAGAATGCGTCAATAGGCATAAAGAGGGTTCCATTAGTGAATAACTATAATGCCCCATTTTGCATAAAGAGGGTTTTCACATGTACATCCAAATTCCATAAACTATGCTTGCCACATAGGATCTAGCAAGTGATATCACTTAATATGCTAGTATGTGTTAATGTTCTACGTTGTCTAGGTAAGAACACCTTTCATTGGTGTAAGGTTCTACAACACCAAATTCTATGTTTAGCACCCATGGTCTTAGTGTGGGTTAAGGCTATAGTTTCCCTAAAGTAAAATTGACAATTGAAGTAAATGACTAGGACCCTAACTAGGATGACCTAAGGTAAGTTTCTTAGGATAGGTGAGAGAAATGAACTTACCTATACATTTCACAAGTAGCTCCTTAGGAATTTCTAAGAAGGTATTCTAAGGTGTATGACTATGTTTATGTCCCTTATGCATTGCATTGTAGTATTGTCTACTTGTTGTGATGAATTGCATAGTATGAGTCTATATGATGTGGTCTTGTCCTTATATGCATAATGTTGGGCTTAATGACTATATGATGAAGGTCTTGCTTGGTATGAATGATGTTGTCCATGTTTATCATGTTAATGTATGAAGTGAATGTTATGGCTTGTGGTTTCATGATAGGTTTACTAACTATGTGTGAGGTTATGGGGCTTCACATGTACATTGCACTAGTAGGCTTAGATTGTGATTGTGAGTAAGGTCTTATATTGTCCTATGTGAAGTAAAGTTGGTATATGTACATAATGACTAGAGTTCAGTGTAATGTCTTTATGGTCTAGACTTAAATGTGTTTATGATGTATTAAACTTCTGTGATGATATAAGTTGGCTTATGAAGAATGTATGTATGATTCATTTGTGTCCTTATGTTGATGCACTGCAGCAAGTATCACAAGAGGGTTACTTGGGAAGTTAAAGGAGTTAAAGGAAAGAGAGCTTACTGTAATGAAATAGGGCTTACTATAAAGTGGCTCCAAATGTATCTTAAATGCGTTGTATGATTTCATATGATATATGACGATTGAATATGCCTATGTGAAGTATGCGAATTGTATAAATGCTATTGTATCAAGGTTTTATGAAGATTTCACAAAAAGGTATGATGCATGATTTCAAGTAAAATATCCCTTTTAAACGCATGTTTTTGCATGGTTGCCATACTTAGTGCATTCTTGTATTAACTCCATTCTTCTCTACCTTTTTACACAAAGAGTAGGATATGGATTCTTAAAGGATGTATTTAAATGAGGAGGATCTTGATATATGATTCCCAAGCTCAAGGAAATGAATCCTTAAATTCACGGATTTTCTAAGTTGTGTCTTTACTGTAAAGTGTTTTAATATTGTACTTATGATTTATGTTATAAGGGTCGTGTCCGTAATGTACTCTAATGATGTTGAGTGTAGGATGTCAAAAAGTGACTAGAGTCTTTAACTATGTATTATGATATTTCTTATATAAATGAAGTGATGTTTGTAGCATATGATGTGCTATGAATGTTTTAAATTTTCAGCTAAACTTACCGATGACAATAAGATGAATGTTGAATATGGGATTGTACAAGACCTCCGAGAGGTAAAGTACGTCATGTTACTTTTAGGGGATGCTATACAATGTGACAAACGTGGTATCATAGCATGATGTTATAAAAGTGGTTTTAGGTTTCAAGAAGTCTCATATTGCCATTTCTAGTAGAGTCTCATTTCATTGGTGGTGAGTCTCGACACATCCATTATGCGGGAGCCTATATGATGATAGAGTTTCCCTTTTTCATCATTCTCATGTCGTGCCATAGAACTTAACTCTATAAGATTTGTCTCTTATGTTTTCTTGTCCGGTGGTCTTTTAGATGTGATTGCTTGGATGAGATGGCATCTATGCTTGAGGGAGAAAAAGTGAGTTTTGATGTTTTACATTGTTTTATGGTTTCATGTGTATGTGTGAAGGTGAATTTTGGAATGTTATGTTGATATGATGCCATTTGTGGGGATATATGAGATCTATGTGAAATGGCATGTTATGTTGAGAAATGTATGTCATGATATGGTTAAAGCATGTTAGAAGTTGTTATGGTTAAAATGAGTCTCTTTTTGAAATAAGTGTGTTTCTATATGGTTTTGTGTAATGATAGTTCTATGATATGGTTAGACTTGGAATGCTTTAGGAATATGTAAAATGATAAAGATGCATATTGCCTATAAATGTATGTTTAATAGTTCAATGTTGCCTTGGATATGAGTAATGGTTCAAATGTTGCCCTTTGTATATGAGTGGTTCTTCATACTTGCCTTGTTTGGATTGAAGCCTTTGATATAGGCTTGATCCTAGAAGTAAGGGCAGCATGATTGTCTTGGTAGAGTGATGATGTGGGTTTGTTTGACCTAGAAGTTACCTTGTTGTAAGGTCGAAAGAAAAGAAAAAGTCCTTATTGCTAAGTCTCCTCTATTGTTTTCCCTAATGTTGTATGAATTTTGTGTCTATTTTATAGTTGAAAACATAATGTGGTTGGGTAGCATGGCCTAAATTGATGATTGGGGATAATTTGCCTAGATGATAATGTTTAGAATGCTTTTGGTGTTCCTATGTTGTGTTACTGTAATTCCATTTAGATTGGTAATCAAACTTTTAAGTGATGATAATGGAGGTTGGTAAGTTAAGATCCTCTTAAGGCTGGTTTAAGTTGCTCATAATTGGGTTTACCCTAAGTGGGGGATGGTGAAGTGAGTAGTAAGGTTGTAGATATTTCTAGCTTATCCTTCTATTCTTACTTGAGCTTGAAGCTAATGAATTCTTAGTAAGCTTGTTTATGATAGGAATCTTGCATAAAGTATGAAATGCATATTCTCCATATGTTATGTATGTTTGGATTGACCTTATGTTAAGTATGTTTTCAAGATTCTAAAGTACTTGAAAATTGATTTTGATCAAATTATGGTTTTCTCATGTTGATTGTGCATCATGATATGTTGGTTGTGCATTTGACTTCATGAGATAAGGTAAGAAGTGTATTTGAAGTCACTCTTAATGTGTAAGGTTTAGCCTTATAATGAGAAATTGAGTCTCTTTAAAATGACAAATGTAGAGTCTCTTGAAAATTATGTGACTTTTATGTTTTGGAAAGCATAATTGTAGGTCCACTCTTGAAAAGTGAAGGCATGTTTAGCCATTGTCCTTGTGTGTGCCTGTAAATTGTGAAGACTTTTCCCAAATTGATGCATGTTTATGAAATCTAGTGTTAGGATAGAAATTGAAACTTTGTGAAATGACTTCCTATTGTGGTGATGTGTGTGGTGTGAGTTACCATTTTGACTTCACTAGGAAGAAAGTTTGAGAATGCTATGGTTAAAAGTTGAGGAATTTCATTTTACAGTAAAGTTGACTTTTTGTGCCTTGCTTGGGTAAGGACTCATGAGGCATGTAAGTGTGTTGAGGAGAAGGACATTCCTCCATTGACACGACTAAGCATGGTATGGTTAAGTATGACCTTCATGACACTAGGTTTATTTCAATAAAGATCCTTGTTGATTCACTTGACTCAAGTTTATGTGCGTTGAAGTATGAGTGCCTAATTGCTTCTTGAGTATTGTTGAATCTGCCTATGTGTGATCGTATGTGATGAAGTCTTAGTAAAATGAAATTTAATGACCATGTTATGATTAGGAGAATGTTGATTGTCCTATGAACATGAGAAGGGCCTAAGTGTTTGATGCATTAAGAATGAGTGAGTTAAAGTGTGGCTTGCTTGTGTTGCATTGAGTTCTAAGTTGTGTGAATTTTGTGTTCCTTGTAAGTTTGGTGCACTGACTTCTATGTGATAATGTTATGAATATTGTGAGCTGATATATAATTCATTAAAGCCCTTGTTATGATTAAAGTGTTGCAAGTGTCATTCGAGGATGAATGTTCCCAAGTGGGGGATATTGTAAGACCCCCAAAATGAGTTAGGATGTATTGAAACTCACATGTGTCTATAAGATTGTAAACATGTTAATTAATTGTTTTAACGTATGAATGATTGATTTTAGGTGATTTGGAAGTCAAACGTCAAGGGACGACTAAGACGTTCGACGACTAGTCACCTATGTGCTTCATGTGTCTATACGTGCTTATATCTGTATGTCATGAGCTTATGAAGTCCTTATATGAGTAATAACTATGTTTATAGGCAGTATAGTAAGTTTCATGAAGTTTGGTGGTCAAACATCCAACAACGTCAAAGATGTTTGAAAGTTAGCCATTGAGACATGCATGGGTATATTGAGTGTGCCTAGCATGTTTGAAGGTGTTGCGAGTGTTTTTTTGGGTGAAATTGATGTGGAAGGTCCTTGAAATGTTAAGGTACATATTTAAGTTGTAAACGTCCAGGTACAAATCCTCAATGGCCACCGCAAGAGGCCCTCATAGAGGACCCAAAGGCTATCGAGACAATGCCTTGGCAATGTCAATCGACGAGAACTTAAGCGACGCCCTGCCGATGGGAGGATTCGCTTAACACATAGAAGTGTGATCTCATACCTCGATGAAGGAGTTGCAGTCGCAAACAACGGAGCAGCAGGACGACTCGTCGACTAGACGATGCCCCGTCGACTGCTGACCGTCGATGCAGTCTGCAACTTCCATGCACACACTATTTCATTAAAGGGGTGAATAGGAAATTCACCCCACATGCTAACTTGACCCTAGGTGGTTTACTTGGTTATATTTGGGTATATTAAGATGATAAAAAATGTCACTACCCCATTCAGAATCTTTCATTCAAAATTAGATTTTCCTCTCCCAAATATTCTCTCTAGAAACCTCCATTGGAGGTGAAGCTCAAGAACATCTTGGAACTTAAAATCCCATGGTTTCTTCATCACGTTTTAGTGGTCTTCTTCTACATTGATGTATGGCGATCCGTCATCTCTAGTTAATCTTTCATCTAGATAGTTCCTTTCAATGTTTTCATTGCAAGTTCATGATCAAACTTCTTCTTCTTCAATCTAGCAATGAGTTCTTTCTCAAATCGATTTCAAAATCATTAATATGTTGAATTATGTATTATATACTGTTTATAATGATGTTTTCAATCCAATTATATGATGAACCCTTGGTCTCTTCCAAACTATTGATTTAGCCTAAGTATGGGCTTTGTGATCTTGAATTTCTGTTGATTGAATTATGATTCTAGGATGTTGAATTTCTTGTATCTAATGTCTATATTGTATATTGATGGTTAATTGTTGATGAGTTATCCATCTGGATAAAGGCTTGATAGTTTGAATAAGATTAGCCTATGTTCTTCTATTTTTCTTTGATTCCTAATGTAGCATGCTTACTGTGATCTCGACTTTATGGAAATTGTAGTAGGATTTAGTTTAGGTTATGATCTCCTTAGCTACTTCCCCACATATATATTGTTGATGAAATATGATTGATGATCAATGCAATGGAAATTGGTTAACGATCTATGTCTATCTACTTTCTAGTGTATTAGTGATGTAGTGTACTTGTTAGTAGCATGATCTTGTAGTGACTTATGCATGATTTCATTTATGTCAAATTACAATTACATACTTCCCTATACATGAATTATTGATGAGAAATGTGTATTGATCAATGATAATCAAAGGTTGATGAATTGGTAAGAATGGCTTTTCCCCTCTACTCTTCTATATAATTGGTAGTTGATGAAGCCTTGTATGACATTGGGTGGTATGATCCACTTATGGTGGTGATTTTTACTTTATTTCCAATATATATATGTAATGTGTTCATGGCCTTGAAGGAAATTATACTATGAACATGCGTTGGTGATGATCACCGTATGTGAAGTTCTTGCCTAGTCATCTATTCTAGTTATGATCTAGCCTATGTTGCTAGTGTTACAAGCATATGAATGACTATGTTGGGGTTTGATTAGGTTCTGACTTAGATGAGTATAAATGGTTAATGATCCCTTACCTATGTACCCCTATATGAATGTGTGAATAGTTAAGGTAAGGAGTCTTGAATGTAATGTGAAGATTGTCTTGTCTCCAATGCTAAGTTGTGTTGTGTGGTCTATGTTTTAAGGTGAATTGTGGTCGTAAGAGAATGGCTGCCTCAGTGTTTTGTTGATAGACATTATGTGATCATGTTGACCAATGTAAACACACTCACACAATATGCATGCCTACAAGTAGTATAAGATTATAGTGTCTAATGAAAGGTGTTCTCATATGTACTAATGTCTACTACTATGCATGTAAAATTTATGTCTATGAAATTATGTGATGTATCACACAATATGCATTCCTACAAGTAGTATAATATTATAGTGTCTAATGAAAGGTGTACTAGTATGGGCAAGGGTATGGGACCTTATCTTTGCATTGCACATGTGTACCTTGATAGGATAGTTCCTAGGTTGGTCTTCTAAGTACATGGATAGGAATGTATGAACATGTTATGAATATTACTTACATGCTATGATGTTAAGTATATGATATGATAAAGTATGAATGTGCATAGTGTCTTGAAGTGCTTATATGAAAGGGTTTGTCTTATAGTTACACCTATGTACTTATGCATTGATATATGAACGCGTGTGGCCTTAATGTGTTATGTGAAAGCGTTGCTCACATATATGTATACACACACACATGTATATTGATCTAGTCAATAGAGGGGAACTTGAAAGGTGTTCTCAAGAGTACCCTAAACTAGATAGATGCTTTAATATGCTATGTCCATGTGAAAGGGTTTCTCACATGATATAGGTTTATGAACTCTCATCTATAACCTATGAGCTAAGCATATGAGGAGTCAATATCCTAAGGCCTATGTTTTATAAAGTAATATAATAAAGCTTTTAAATAAAAGGTAACTTAGCTTAGCACCGAGTGAACTTGAAAATGAGCGGTGTCCCTTCCCATTGTAGGAAGGTAGGTCACCATAATCCTCATGAAGTGGATAACTACAATGCCTCAATAGGCATAAAGAGGGTTTCCATAAGTTAATAACTATAATGCCCCATTTTGCATAAAGAGGGTTTTCACATGTACCTCCAAATTCCATAAACTATGCTTGCCACATAGGATCTAGCAAGTGATATCACTTAATATGCTAGTATGTGTTAATGTTCTACGTTGGCTAGGTAAGAACACCTTTCAATGGTGTAAGGCTCTACAACACCAAATTCCATGTTTAGCACCCATGGTCTTAGTGTCGGTTAAGGCTATAGTCTACCTAAAGTAAAATTGACAATGGAAGTAAATGACTAGGACCCTAACTAGGATGACCTAAGGTAAGTTTCTTAGGATAGGTGAGAGTAATGAACTTACCTATACATTGCACAAGTAGCTCCTTAGGAAGTTCTAAGAAGGTGTTCTAAGGTGTATGACTATGTTTATTGTCCCTTATGCATTGCATTGTAGTATTGTCTTTCTTGGTATGAATGATGTTGTCCATGTTTATCATGTTAATGTATGAAGTGAATGTTATGACTTGTGGTTTCATGATAGGTTTACTAAATATGTGTGAGGTTATCGGGCTTCATATGTACATTGCACTAGTAGTCTTAGATTGTGATTGTGAGTAAGGTCTTATAATGTCCTATGTGAAGTAAAGTTGGTATATGTGCATAATGACTAGAGTTCACTGTATTGTCTTCATGGTCTTGACTTAAATGTGTTTATGATGTATTAAACTTCTATGATGATATATGTTGGCTTATGAAGAATGTATGTATGATTCATTTGTGTCCTTATGTTGATGCATTGTAGCAAGTATCACTAGAGGGTTACTTGGGATGTTAAAGGAGTTAAAGGAAAGGGAGCTTACTGTATAGAAATAGGGCTTACTGTAAAGTGGCTCCAAATGTATCTTAAATGCATTGTATGATTTCATATGATATATGACTATTGAATATGCCTATATGAAGTATGTGAATTGTATAAATGCTATTGCATCAAGGTTTTATGAAGATTTCAAAAAAAGGCATGATGCATGATTTCAAGTAAAATGTCCCTTTTAAATGCATGTTTTTGCATAGTTGTCATATTTAGTGCATTCATGTACTAAGTCCATTATTCTCTACCTTTTTACACAAAGTGTAGGTTATGGATGCTTAAAGGATGTCTCTAAGGTGAAGGACTTGATATGTGTTTCCCGTTCTCAACGAAAGGGACCCTTATGTTTCAAGGATTCCCTACATTATGTTTATGTAAAGTCATGTAATAGTTTAGTTAATATTTTATGTTATAAGGGTCGTGTCCCTAATTTACTCTAATGATGTTGAGTCTAAGATGGCAAAGAGACTTAGAGTCTAACTATGTAAATATGGTCTTTTATATATATAGTGGAAGTGATGTTCTAGCATACGATGTGCTATGAAAGTTTTAAATTTTCCGCTAATTTACCTATGACAATGCGATGAATGATAACTATGGGCTTGTATAAGACCTCTGAGAGGTCAAGTACGCTATGTTACTTCTAGGGGTGATCCCCGGATGTGACACTTTCTTGCCAAATATCACCACCCCTTTCATGGGTGAAATTTTTTGATACACCTTATAACCTTCTTCAAATTCTAAGTCTCTCCTCCTATGGTCGGCATACGACTTTTGCCGGCTATAGGCTGTTTTCAAATGGTTCCTTATCATATGAACTTTCTCGAAGGTCTTATAAATCTATTCGGGACCTAAAAGTGAAGACTCTCCCACTTCAAACCATCCCATTGTAGATATACATCTCCTACCATACAAGGCCTCGAAAGGATCCATAGATATAGATGAATGGTAACTATTATTATAGGAGAACTCAACCGAAGGAAAATGTTTATCCCAATTTCCTTTTAAGTCAATTATACAATCTCTAAGCATGTCCTCAAGGGTTTGAATAGTACGGTCCGCTTGATCATCCAATTTGGGATGAAAAGCGGTGCTTAGCTTCACTATTGTACCCAACCCTTTTTGGAATGACCTCCAAAACCTAGATGTGAATTGCGCACCCCTATCCGATATGATGGATAACGGAATACCATGGATACACACAATCTCATATATGAAGATCCTTTCATAATCCTCCGCCGAGTATATAGACTTGACGGGAATAAAATGAGCGGATTTGGTCAACCCTTTCACAATCATCCATATTAAGTCATGTTGCTTTTATGTCCGAGGAAAACCTACCACACACTCCATATTAATTTCTTCCCACTTCCAAGTGGGAACTTGGATTTATTGCAGTAAACAACCCGACTTTTGCTGCTCCGCTTTCACTTGTTGACAATTTGGACATTTTGCAACAAATTCCTTTGTGTCCCTTTTTAATATGTCCCACCAAAATACTTCGTTAAGGTCATGATACATCTTAGTAGATCCCGGATGAATCGAATAACGGGAACCATGAGCTTCCTCAAGAATCCGGTTTCTCAAATCATCAACATTGGGAACACACAACCTTCCTTGATACCTCAAGACACACCTCCTAAGGAGAATGACTCATTAAGCTTACCAAGAACCAATTCTTTAAACTCCATCAATGATTGATCAATGTGTTTCTTAGAATTCACCTCAACCACCAAAGATGATTTGAAGTTATGATGGACCATAAGACTACCATTTGGAGAATATTCCAATCTTACACCCAAACGAGCAAACCTATGAACATCTGTCACTAGGTCTTTCTTGGCTTCTTCTACATGAGACACAGTACCCATGGTCATACGACTTAGAGCATCTGCAACCACATTGGCCTTGATGGGATGGTAGAGAACACTTATGTTGTAATCTTTCAACAATTCTAACCACCTTCTTTGTCGGATATTTAACTCCTTTCGAGTAAACACATATTGAAGACTCTTTGTGGTTGGTATACACATCAACATGGACACCATACAAATAATGCCTCCATATTTTCAAGGAAAATACCACAACCGCTAACTCAAGATCATGAGTTTGATAATTCTTCTCTTGCACCTTAAGTTGTCTAAAGGCATAGGATACTACTTTGCCGTGTTCCATAATCACACACCCCAAGCCTACTCGTGATGCATCACAATATACAACAAAGCCCTTAGTACCCTCCGGTAAGGTCAATACCAGAGCGGAAGTAAGCCTATCTTTTGAAATTTTAAAGCTTCTTTCACATGCCTCCGACCACTCTAATTTTATACTCTTTTGGGTCAAGGTAGTTAAAGGAGAAGCAATGGACGTAAAAACATCCACAAACCTCCTATAGTATCCCTCTACACCCAAGAAACTCCTAATGTAAGTTGAATTCAATGACCTAGTCTAAATTTTCACCCCCTCGGTTTTCCTTGGATCAACCTCAACTCCCTCACTAGAGATGATCTGACCAAGAAATTCCTCCGACCTCAACCAAAACTCACATTTTGTATACTTGGAAAATAGTTGGTGTTCCTTAAGCACTTGTAAAACCACTCTCAAATGATCCATGTGATTCCCCTCATTTTTCGAATATACCAAGATGTTGTCAATGAAGACAATGACAAATGAATCTATGTAACTTCGAAACAACTTATTCATTAGGTCCATAAACGTCGTCGGGGCATTAGTGAGACCAAAGGACATTAATAAGAACTCATAGTGACCATATCTAGTTTCAAATGTCGTTTATAGTATATCCTCACCTCTCACCCTATGTTGGTGATATCCCGATCTCAAGTTAATCTTAGAAAAGTATCTTGCCCCTTGGAGTTGATCAAACAAGTGTCAATCCGAGGGACATGATACTTGTTCTTAATAGTAACTTTATTGAGTTGTCCATAATCAATGCATATTCTAAGGGAACCATCCTTCTTATTCACAAATAAAACGGGAGCACCCCATGGGGAAATACTAGGTCTAATGAAGCCTTTGTATAGTAAGTCCTTCATCTGAGCCTTCAAATCTTTCAATTCGGCTGGAGCCATCCGATAAGGAGGAATTGAGATAGCGTTTGTATCCGGTAGCAAGTCAATACAAAATTCAATTTCTCGTTAGGGAGGGATTCCGGAATATCATTAGGAAAGACCTCCTGAAATTCCCTTACTACGGGGACCGACTCAATGGGAGGATTTTCTTAGTCTAAATCTTTGACTCTTACTTTTTAATATATACACCCTTTTGAGATCATTTTAAAAGACTTAAGACAAGAGATGACACGACCTCTAGGAAAGAACCTATCAAGGAAAGCCTTCTTGAAGATCTCCAGAGTCACCGGACAACCTCTAAGTACCCTATTATTCCTTCATTGCGCATACCAAGTTTGGGCCACATCTTTGAGTTGATAGGCCGCCAATTCGGCCTTCTTAATCGAGGTCACACCCATAGCATATAGAATCTTATAGAAATCATCGAGGAAATATTGAGGGTCTTCATTCGATTTCGAACCGAAGAACATATGTGGGGTCATTCTAGTAAAATATCTCAAGCGAGAGGCCATAGTACTAGCATGTTGAGGCACTCGGGGTTCAACCTCCCTATTCACTTGGGCCATCATGGCTTGGACTTGAGAAGTGACGGAATTGGCTTGATAGGTCATGGATTGGGCCAAAATGAGAAAAACCTCCCTTATCTCTCCATCCATCATAGGTGGAGGAACAACCATAACTTGATAACACATAACAACTTCTTCAAGTGGAGACACTTGGTTGTCTTGTGGAGGAGCTTGGTTGTCATTAGCTACTATATAAGTAATGCCTTCTTCGTCACTTCTTGCCACTACTCTTGGAGTATTAATACCTATAACCGCGATACAAAGTTTAGGTAAAAGCAAATAATAGTACTCTAGAAGCACAACATAGGAATACAAGAAGATGAGAGTTTCTAAGCATCATACAGTCTCTCATTCATAAGTGTGGCGCGCCTCACAATTATGAATAAGAATCTACATAGACGTGGTTTAATGAGACATCGTTTATAGGGATATTCAACCTCATGCTTTGATACTAAGTTTGTCACATCCGGGGAGAACTCCGTAGATGTAACTGGTGTCGTCGTCCTCAAAGAGGACTAAGACTAGCCTCCATCATTACATTCATAGGTTAAAAATGCGGAAAATTTAAAACTTTTCTATATCTATTATGAGGTTTAAATAGACCTCTCACATACACATAATATATTCATATCGAGTATACATAGACCCTTTGTATAAGAAGATTACATAGTCTTGTACATTTATTGCACAAATATATATAAGATATAACCTAGTCTTGAAACGGATGTCTCATCTCATAACCATCTAAACAAGAGTATAACAATTGGGCATAGCCCATATTATAAAAAAAATAATAGCGACATATAGACTATACAATCTTTAGTACTAAAATGAAAGGAAATGAACATATTCTATTTAAGACTAATTAATATCCAAAGCTAGAAAATGGAATTATCATCGAAGTGGTGAGCACCTACTCAACTTGGATATGAGAATCCAAGTCTTCCTTCAAAGTCGTCACGAACCCTTCAATGACCGAAACCTAAAATGTTTGGGACAAAGGGAGAAATGGGGTTAGCACATCACTTGTACTAAGTATGGGCACATATTCACAAACAACATAGAAACCATGCTAAAAAGGGACATTTGATAAAATCATGCCAAGTTACTGTGAAAAGCCTTATGCATATTCAAGAACCAACACAAGTCAATAAGCACATACTCCTTAAGTTAAGAACATGTATGTCAAATCCCGAAACCATACCCTAGAATATAGGGTGAAACCTTGGATTGCGACCTGCGTATTCGACCTCTCGGAGGTCTAATACAAGCCTCTCATATCATTCATCGCATATACATAATGAAAAGTAGTGCGGAATTAAAACTTTTCATAAAAACAATATAGAAGTCTTAAACTCTTACATATATGTAGAAATAGGAAAAACACTAAGTCTCGATCATCATCTTAAGACACGACAATACTTGGGACAGCCCATTCGAATTGAAAACATACTGCTAATAGTCTATTACAAAACTTCATAAAAGAAAAATAAAATTACATATATGCCCTCGACTCAAGTGAGGACATACTTCAACTTTTCTTGAAAGATCTCCTTGTCCAAGTCTTCTTCCCAAAGCTATTCACCTATTAAGAACTATAAATAGAAAATAAAGCATGAATTAGTACAACCACATGTACTAAGTATGACATTATGCATAAAATCATGAAAATGGACTTTATTGAAAATATGCATCTTTTCATTTTATAAATCATATTTTAATCAAATAACAACAATTAGCAACTTAGAAACACACAAGATAATATTTAAACCAAAAATCATATTTTTGAGATCACTTTACAGTGAACTCATTCACTGTTACAGTGAATTACTTCACTGTACAGTGAAGATGCTTATTCTTCGCTTGAGACACCCTTTAGCATGTAATATTCTCACTTAAAGCTATCCTAAGATTCACTTAAGTCACACAAAGACAGACCGCCCGTACACCCTCTCTAGATGTTCCTAAACGACCCTTAAGATTACTTATAATGAGTCACATACACACTTACAAAGTATCATAATCATCAAGGTAAGATTTTTCTACCAAAGGTGAATTCTAAGTCTCACTTGAGTGAGTTGTGAAGCAACAGCCCATACAATCCCTTACACACACACTTAAGAGATCCTATAGACTCCCTAGAATAAAATCACTCTCACTTAACACACCAGCACATAGATGATATGACATTCTCCTTCCAAAGGCTATTAAAAGACCTACTTAAGTAAATCAAGAAGATAACGTCCATAGTGACCTCTTCAAGATTACCTAAATAGTCCTTAAGACTACCTAAGGCTTAGATCATGTCTACAACACCAAAAAATTTTCCCTAACTAGAGTCATTCTCAAGACCTCCATAGATAAGCCATGAAGAGATCATCCTTTATGCCCTCTTTACAATTTAACTAAAGAATCCCTAAGGCACTCTATATTAGGTACTTATTCACTTTAATACTTCATAACGTAAGTCATTAGTTCATTAGTTCATTTAGAAGACATATATCACATAAGGACATTCAAATAATGGTCTTAGACAAGACCTAGGGACTCTTATTAACATCTTCAAAGCCTATGGTGCAATGTCTAAGTAGCGTCCCATACCACCACCTTAACTTCATAGAACCTCTCTAATGCTAATAGGTATCCCATATTAGCAAAACATGAATCCGAAGTTCTATCCTACTTCGATGAGGTGTTCTACTTGGCAATGGAAGAACATAAGGAATCTCATGTAGGCACATGGTTAAGGAATATGAAGGGCGTGCTTTGTATTCTAATCTCATACTTAACTATAACTACTTCCCTTAACCATATTCACGCGGTGCTAGCCTTAGTTCTCATAGATCAATTCACCTTAAGGTTCATACAAATGGATCCCATTTCATGTTCATGACCCAATTATATTTACCCTACCAAAGCATGGTCCATTAGGGCTATCTCACTATGGAGACAATAAGCTCATCGCGACTTTCCTAAGGTATAATATGATGCCGTTGCAGCCAATCAACCTTAAGTCCATCAATCATTACATGAAGGTTACAGCTAACTACTTCACAATCCATAACTTTACCACTTGGTTCAAGGTTCCACATAAATGACCCTTTAATCATCATTCAAGGTTTAACCTATATTTATTTATTCAAGACTAAGACCCTTTAGGTTCCTAAGTCAAGAAATCACATATTCACATAAGCATCAAGTAAGGAACACAAGTCTTACCTAAACAAGGCACAACATACTTCCATTTAACTCATATAGCCTATCTTCCTTTAGCCTCTTAGGAATAACCGTTAACCTTGTTTAGTCAACCTACTCATTACCTTAACATTATGAAATTAACCATTTTAGACTCATATAGCCAAATTAGAAAAGATCATGTATCAACTCTAAGACTACACAATTATCACATAACCAAAGCATAACATGATTACCTAGTTAGTATCAACAGTCTAGCACATACTTCAACATATAGATAGATATGATCACACATCATCAAATCAAATACACAAATAGACATATAAGTTCAAGTAGTGCCGACAAGGCCATGATCATCAATGTACTAGAAAGTAACGCCGACAAGGACACATCAATTCACATTACACCGCCACCAAAGGTGGACCAAACCACTCATAATAGAATCGAAGTATAAATAACATCAAAATAAAGGAAATGGGACAGCATACCTCCACTCCATCATTAACACTTCAATTCAAGTCAACTTACTCAATTTGATAACACAAGACCCTTACCCAAGGCCATTAACACCAATTCAATACACAATTATAGGAATCAATGAAATTTAAATCAATTCAACATAGATTCAACAATCCAATACCAATTTGATAAAAACTGAAAACAATTCTTACATCAATAGAAATCCCATAAGAAACTATACATGAATTCTTCAACATTAAGCCAATATCAAGTAACTCATAATTTAGTCAAAATCTTAGGTTCATCAATTACATGGGTTCATAGGTAATTTAGGTGAAAATCATCAATACAACATCAATCTAATCATTATTCAATGTTTAGAAATCATTTATGCAAGAACCCATGGTAGAATCATGAAATTGGACAATTCCTCTTTGAAAACTTTGAAAAAATCTTTGAAAGTTGGGATCATTGATGAAACGAGTTTCAAGGATCAAAAGCCATACCTCAATGATGATAATTCTTCACTTTGATGAAGATTTTCCACTCAAAACGTCACCTCTAAGTTGTTCCTTGATTTGGACTTCACTGGAGTCTTTGGGATTTCTTAAGGGATTTTGGAGTTTTTGATTTAGAAGAATGAAATATTCTAAGTGTTAAACACTTATATACACATTAAAAATACCCAATATACTCTTAATAAACCTCCAATACTCTTATTTTGAAGTGGGGTGAAATTACACTTTCACCCCTCACTTAACAGTGAGCTGCACGTATGCACAGGCTCACAGTTGACGAACCCATCGACGGGGCGTAAGCCCACTTAAGGGATGTGCTGCCCACCGTCTGTCACAACCCAAAATCATACCCTAGAAGTTAGGAAACAATCTTGGATTATAACCGGCGTCGTCGACCTATCGGAGGTCTAAGACAAGCCTCTCATATCATTCATTGCATTGGCATAGTAAATTTAGCGGAAAATTTAAAACTTTTCATAGCACATCATATGCTAGAAACATCACATTATATATATATATATAAAACATAAGTCATAATACATGGTGGAATATCTTGCTTCTCAACACATTTCATGCATCATGAGTTCACACCTTAGCAAAGTACAAGATCAATTTCTTTAAAAAAAATGAGAAATCCCAACCTTCAAGCCAAAACATGCATAATTTTTCTTCCTAGTGAAATCTAAATGGTAAGTCACACCAAATACATCACAACAAATTAGGAAGTCATTCCACAATTTCTTTTCTTAACATAATACGCACCCTTATAGTAAGCCTTATTTTGGAAAAATAACACAATTATAGGCATACACATGAACACTTAGCTTGACATGCTTTCACTTTTCAAGAATGAGCCTACAATTTTGCATTACAAATCATCAAATCACTAAATTTTTAAGAGAGTCAACATATTTCATTGTAAAAGAGACTCAATTTCCATTACAAGGTTAAACAATTTACCCTACAAGTGACTATTACCAAGTTCCTTGCCTTACCTCATGGAGTCAACTTCACAATTAGCACATTGAAATGCAAGTCAACCAGAGAAAACATGGATTTTATCAAAAACTTCTTTACATGCTCTTTGGAGAATTCACCATGTCTCTAAGATGATGTCAATCAATTCATACCAATTATATAAAGATCATGCAATTCACACTTTATGCAAGACTATTTTCATGAACAAGCATACTAAGAATTCATATTTTCCAATTCAAGTAAGAATAGAAGAACAATGTAGACAATTTCTACAATCTCACTACTGAACCTTCATATTCATCACTTAAAGTGATTACTACTTTAGAGAGAATTTTCATTAATTCAATTTAACAACACTAAGGCATTCTAAACCTTATCATTTTAGGCAAATCATCCTCAACCATCAATTTTGATCATACCATTCAATTCACATAAGGTCTTCCTTACTTGCAATAGACACTAAGGTCATACATCATTTGAGGAAATACAACAAGGAAGTTCTTAACACAATAAGAAGTTTAGAAATAACTCTACGACTCATCATGTCATAACATTCTCATCCTTCAATCTAAATAGCAAAAATTCTTTTCCACATTCCTTATCATGTTCTTATTAATAAATTCTACACATATTTCAACAACATCAAATCAAATGACAATTTAGCAAGTTCTCCAAACATGATACAATAAGTTGCCTAGTCTTTACAATGAGCATGCTTCCAAATACCCAAAAGTGCAACATTTAGACATTTAATGTAACAAGTAGGGAATTATAAGATACAAAGCTTTACCAACTCATTCTTCATAAGCATGCATACTATATTTACAACTCAAGTCTCCACAAAAAACTCCAATTTATACTAGCAACTCATCAAGTACCACTTACATACAAAGAAAAACAATGCACACTGTTATCACATATACTCATAGAATAGCATACTTCCATAGGTAGTTATTCAAACAATCCAAGTTCAAATTCTATGTTTGGCTACCATCATACAAAACCATATGGGAATACACAATTTAAGAGAATTCACTTTAACCACCATAACTTCTAGCATGCTTCAACTATATCATGACATACATCATTCGACATAACATGCTATTTCACAAAGAATTCATATATTGCCATAATTGGCATCACATCATCAACTAAGAGATATTTCATACATAGTAAAGTAAGATAACCAATAGTAATCCCCATAGAGTTAAAATGTGCAATGATCAAGTAAAGCTCCATAACTTCACTAAACCAAGTACGCAACAAGAACTACAATTAGCACCATACTCCACTCATCAATAAACTTCATGCTTGGATAACTCCATTTCTTTAGCACACTAGTCTATTTACATGATTATAAGCATAGAGATCATCACATAAGGACATTCACATTTATCATCATACACATACATAGTATTAACCTCCTAAGGTCCCCATCAAGGCAAACTAGTGCAAGACATAGGTAGAGTCCCCTACCCCTACCTAAGTCTAGTTAACCCTTCAAGTCGCCTTAGTTAGTATATACATCATCAAATAAGGACAAGTGTCACCTTCACCCATACTCATTCAAACCATAAAAGAAAGATAAGCATTTAAACACACCTTTTCTCCATCAAGCATTGAGCAATCTCATCCAAGCAACCATATCTAAAAGACTACCGGACAAGAAAACATAAGAGAGAGATCTTATAGAATTAAGTTCTATGGCACGATATGAGATTGATGAAGAAGGGAAACTCTATCGTCCTATAGCCTCTCGTACCATTTGATGTGTCGCGACTACCCACCAATGCTACGAGACTCTACTAGACGTGGCAATATGAGACTTTTAGAACCTAAAACCGCTACATAAACCTCATGCTCTGATACCAAGTTTGTCACAACCCAAAAGCATACCCTAGAAGTTAGGATACAATCTTGGATTGTAACCGGCGTCGTCGACCTATCGGAGGTCTAAGACAAGCCTCTCATATCATTCATTGCATTGGCATAGTAAATTTAGCGGAAAATTTAAAACTTTTCATAGGACATCATATGCTAGAAACGTCACATTATATATATAAAACATAAGTCATAATACATATTTAGACTCTAAGTCTCTTTGCCATCTTAGACTCAATAACTTTAGAATACATTAGGGACACGGCCCATACGACACATTACATAACTATACAATATTTAAAGACTTTTCATTAAAGACATTAGTAGGACATCCTTGAACTTAAGGATTCCTTTCCTTGAGCTTGGGAAATCACCTATCTAGCTCCTCAATCATAGATCTCCTTTAAGCATTCCATAACCTACACTTTGTGTAAAAAGTAAAGAAGAATGGGATTAGCACAAGAATGTACTAAGTATGGCAACCATTCAAAAACATGCATTTAAAAGGGACATTTCCTTTGAAATCATACTTTATGCCATTTTGAGTAAATCATCATAAAACCTTTATCAATAGCATTTATATCATCCACATACTTCATAGAAACACAATCAAAGTCCAAACATCATAGAGAAGCACATATAGAATTTAATCCCCATTTGAGGTCACTTTACAGTGAACTCCCTCTCCTTAACATTAACTCTTTCTTTTAATTCATTTGCTTATTAAGTAATCCTTTAGGGATACTTGGTGCAATGCATCACCTTAGGAACATAAGAGAATACCATACATAGCATCTACACAATACAACACATGCCATCATAGAAGTATAGTACAATATAATCATAGTCAAACCAAGACTACAATATCATACATAACTAACACATACATAATCATATCTATTGAGGTACCTTCCTAAGGAGTCACTTGTTCAATGTCTAGATGGGTTCATTACTTCCACCTATTCTAAGTAACTTACCTTAAGTCCTCCTAGTTAGGATCCTATTCAATTACTTCCATTGTCCATTTTACCTTTAGGGAAACCATAATCTTAACCGACATAGACCATGGGTGCTAATCATGGAATCCGGTGTCATAAAACCTTACACCGATGGAAGGTGGATCTACCGGCCAAAGTAGAACCGAACATGACATTGCTATCTAGGTGGAAATCCACTAGCTAGTATCCTATGGTGGCAACATAGTTTATGGAACTTGGGGAATTCATGGAAATATCAACTCTACACCCTATGTTGGGTCATAAGGCTATCCACCCCGTGAGGAACGTAATGAACCCTACCTTTCTTATGTAAGAAAGTGTCACCCCTCACATGAGGACCGTAGTGAACCCTACCTCTCCTATGTTGGAAAGTGTCACTCCCTCATCTACAAGTTCACTGGTGCTAGGCTAAGTTCCCTTTATTAAAAAGTCTTTATTACGTTTGTTTATAAAAAAATAAGTTTAGAATATTCATCATTCATATGCTTATAGCATATTCAAGCACCTATCTAGATTTGGAGTATTCTTGGGCACCCCTAGTAAGGCCCCTCTCACTAACTAGATCATCCATGTGTGTGAGTGTATAGTTAGATGTGAGCAAACCTTTCACATAACACATAAGGTCACACATGTTCATATATCAATGCATAAGTCTATAGGCATAACTATATGAGCAATACTTTCATATAAACCTACTAAGACACTATACGCATTCATACTTCATTATATCATATTCATAACATATTCATATAATCATCCTTCATATGCATAAGAACAAAACCTAGGAACTATCCTATCAAGATACACATGTGCAATGCATAGACAAGGTCCCATACCCTTGCCCATACTAGTACACCTATCAAGTCATCCTAGTAACGGAATAAAAATCATACATTCATAAACATCACCTTAATATGCATAGTAGTAGACACTAGTGAATATGAGAACTACCTTTCATGTAGACATAATGACTTATACTACTTATAACATGCATGTAAGTGAGAGTGTGTGTACATTGACCAACATGATCACATAATGACTATCAATAACTTCTAAAGTAAGCCACCCTACTAGACCACATTACACTTCCAAGCACATAACACACAACACTTGATAGCATAGGAGACAAGACAATATATACCTTATAATCAAGACTCCTAACTTTAGCTATTCACACTTTCATATAAGGGGTACATAGGTAAGGGGTTATTACCATCTTAACACATCAATGGCAGCACCTATACTTTACCCTAACATGGTTATACACATGCTCATGAAATAGCCACACAACCTAATCCACAAATAGAATAGGAAAGTAAACATAATCTTCTCATTGTATCATCTTAAGAACATGTTCATAAGTTCATCAATTTGCCTTCAAGGACATGATCAACACATATATAATGACAATAAAGTAAACACCTCCACCATAAGTGGACCATACCACACAATGACATACAAGGCTTCATCAACATCACTATAAAAGAACAGAGAAGTAGAAGAGTAAAGAGAATAAGCATTCTTACCAATTCCTCACCCTTTGATCATCATTGATAAATACACCTTATCCATCAATAAAACACATATATGGCAGTAGCTAAATGTACTTTAAACATATAAGAAACCATGTACAAGTCACTACACGATTATACCATAACATATACATCACATACTAGGAAAGTAGAAGAACATAGATCATTAACCAATTTCATTTATATGGATTATAGGTCATATTTCATGAATCATATCACCCTAAGGCAGTAGCTAATGAAATCATAATCTAGATGAGACACTACTACAATTTGCCATTAAGGTCGATACAAGCATGCTTCATATAGGGAGTTCATGGAGAGTAAGTTTACATAGGTTAATCATATTCAACCTATCATGAATTGACCCATATTGTATTAATTACATATAATTCATCCTCATATTTCATTATAGGCAGAAGCTATAGACATTAACCATAATCAATTCTTATAGCGACTAACCTAACGTCAAGATCACAAGTTACAACTTCATGGACAAGAAGAACCTAGATTAATTCAAACCAAGCCTTCTCTACTTTGGTCATACATGATTTATATCCACAATTCAACCATGGTATTAACCTAAAACAGTAGCTACAAGAACCACAACTTAATCGAAATTCACTTTAGATCACAAGAAAACAATGTTACAGTGAACTATAGAAAACTAGGCTAAACATGCTCAAATCTTCATACATTGATCCTCATTGATCATTCAACATCAATTCAACATAAATTCATGTAAATAACAGTATATACAATCAATTCAACGTAAGGGAATCATAATTCAATCGATAACAAGTCGAGATCACAAAGCCCATGCAAGAGCTAAACCAATTTTGGAAGGAACATGGGTTCATCATGCAATTGGAGTGAAATCACATTCAAATCACTGTATTAACTTCAATTCATCATGATTTAATCATTAAAAATGTTTTGAGAAAGAACCCACGGCTACATTGGAGAAGAAGAACTTTGATCATAAACTTTCTTTGAAAACATTGAGAAGAACTCTCCAAGTGAAAGGTTACTTAGAGATGAAGGATCACCATACCTTTATCTACAAGAAAACCTCTAAAACATCATGATTCATCCATAGAAAATCCATCTCCAAGCAGCTCTTGAGCTTCACCAACAATGGTGGTTTTTAGAGAGAACACGTTTTTTTGAGGGAAAGGCTTTAAACATGTGAGAGGATTTGGGAATGGGTTGATCACGTTTTGAAAGACTTATATACACCTAAAATTAACTAAATAAACCCTTAATAATCAGTTTAGGACGTGGGGTGAATTTCCCATTCACCCCTTTAAGTGGCAGCACGCAGCAGCCAACCTGCAGGCCATCCGCGACGAGGGGCTCGACGGGGCGTCATGGCCATGACGGGCCGTGGCAGCCTCCGTCGCCCATGCCTTAGACAAATTCTTGGCTCAAGACCTGACCAAGGCAATCCCCCCTTCGACGAGACCTTCTTGACGGTCCGTTGGTGGCCTAACGATCCGTCATTGGGTCCGTCAAGGGACACTGCCCAGGCAGTGTCTTAGGCAGCCTTGGGTCCTTCTTTTGGGGCCTCTTGTGGGGCTCTTTAAAAGTCGTACCCGGACGTTTACAATGTTATTACAAACCTTAGCATGTTATAGACCTTACACATAAGTTTCATCCAAAACAAACACCTACAAGACGTCCAAACAGCCTTGACCCCAACATGACATACGATGAACGTCTTAGGGGCTATGTTTCGAACGCCTTGGACGTTCTTGGGCGTTTGACCTTCAAACTTCACGAAACTTCATATAATAACATTAAACATCATTATAAACCATTTCAAGACTTATTAGACTCAGTTCATACGATTTAAGCATGCATACACACATAAGGCACATAAGCGACTATTCGTCGAACGTCTTGGACGTCCCTTGACGTCCGACTTCCAAATCACTTCAAACTTTGCACACTGACTATATATAACATAATAAGGCATTTTAGGACCTTATAACATTAATACGAACATGTTAGGCTCTAGACACCTTATCTCATTTTTCGAGGTCTTACACCGTCGATTGGGTCAGAGCCTGGAAAATGGAAGCTTGGCCTCCTATTATAAGTATCCAACGATGCCCACCACCTATGGGGCGTCGACCAGGCCACTGGCCGTCGATTGCCCTCCGTAGGTGGACTGATTTTTGGCAGTTTTGGCCACCAACTTGGGTCCTTCCTCAAGGACCCTTGGATGGTTCTTGGGGATAATTTCTAGGATGTTTCCAACCAAAATACGATCGTCTATGAGTTTAGCACCTCTCACATAAATTTTATCTAAAATAAACACGTAAAACTCGACAAAATATGCCTAGACACACAAGGTCATATCAAGGGATATCTTTCGAACTTCATGAACGTTCTTGGACGTTTGACCTCCAAACTTCACGAAACTTGACACACTGCATATACATGATATAATAACTCATTTAATGACCTTACTGTAACAACCCTGAAAATGGATAAGATAAGAAATGCTTAGTGTGTCAAGAATGCCTATAATTAGACCAGGGTTCACACGGATTGATGCGCGTAGAGCCAGACCTCGGAACCCTTGCTACAACCAAGCCAACTAACTTGGGGAGTTAATTGAGCTTGGAAAGGTTTGTACCAACCAAGTAAGGCTCTGTAAAACAAAGATTTAATCGAAGGAGTTTTTACCGAACTTAAAAAGAAGGAATTTTAAGTTTTGAGGGTCTAGGGGTAAAATGATCTTTTACCAGACTAAGGGTAATATCATAATTACCCTAAATATATATATATTTAATTATTTAATAATATGGAGGGGCAATTTTTGAATAGAGAGCCGAATTTGAGCTCTAGGAGTGGAGTCTTGCTCCACCCGGGTTCGAACCTAGGTGGACGCAATGATTTTAATTGTTTTTATTTAAATTGATAAATTAATGTAATTAATTTATATTTATTATTTATTAGCTGATTTAAAATAAAAGGAAAATCAGATTTTTTTAAATATTAAGGAGAGTCCTAAATTACCTAAGTCATTATCTAAGCCTAAACAACTTCACACGTTTCACTCTCTCACAATCTCTCTCACGTTTCATCACCTCTCTCACATTTTTTTTCTGCCAAAACAACTTCAAGAACTGAAATAATATTAAGAGTTCTTCACACTTGAAGAACTAACATGAAATTTTAAGAAAAACAAAGTAACCAAAAACGTTAAGGCAAAGAGAAGATTGCGTCGAGTTGGTGGTGAAACTTAAGGACGTTTGGACTGAGTTTTGGAGTGGATTTTGGGCAGAAAATTCACATTTGAACAAGCAAATTAAGGTATGGGTTTTCTTCTCTCTTGGTCCCTTTCCCAAGAGACCCCTAAGTTCAGTTTAAATTCCAATCTGAGAAACTAAGGTTGTCCCCGTTGCATGCCCCTGTCATTAGATCCTTTGAAATTTTCAAAGCATGCGTTGGTATGTCTTCTGGTAGATAATATTAGGTCTGGTTGTGATTATGTATTGAATATGTATTCGGAAATCATGTAAGGGATAAAAAGTATATTCCGGAAAAGTATATTAAGTTGATTGTTTTGAGCATGTGTGTGCTGAAAATTTACTATGTTTGCTGCCTGAAATTTGTGTGTTAAAATGTTGTGTTTCGAGTGTATAAAAATGTTTAAAACGTGATGTTCATATATGGTTAAGGTGGCTGACTAAATAACACTCAAAATACTACAAAAATCCACATAAGAATGAGAGAAAATGGATTGGAAGAGACCAAATTTCCAGCTTGCTGGAAATTGGTTGTCTCGGCCAAGAATTGAAAAAAATAGCTATGTTTTAAGAAAATTTAAAAATTGTGAGGTCATTGGGAATTGAACCCAAGACCTCACCAAATGTAAATTATATAAAAATTTCATGAAAAAAATGAAGAGAAGGAGAAAAATAAATGTGGAGAGTGGGGATTGAACCCACAAACTCTTGAATGGATGAGAGAGTTAGGAGAAAAATAAAGGAGAAAAATAAATGTGGAGAGTGGGGATTGAACCCACAACCTCTTGAATGGATGAGAGAGTTAGGAGAAAAATAAATGTGGAGAGTGGGGATTGAACCCACAACCTCTTGAATAGATGAGAGAGTTAGGAGAAAAATAAAGGAGAAAATAAATGCGGAGAGTGGTGATTTAACCCACAACCTCTTGGATAGGTGACAAAGTTAAGAGATAAATTAAAATAAAAATAATGAGCTTGTGGGGTATTGAACCCACAACCTCCTTGACTTAAACGGAAAAGGAGAGGAGAAAAAGAAAGAAAATGTTATGGGGTTGATGGGAATCGAACTAGGGTCTCCCAAATCTGAAAAATGCAATTATCAAGTTTAAAATAATATTAAGTGTTGTCCAAGGGATTCGAAATAGGGTTCCCTTGCCCAAATTCTGTATTGATACATAAGTCATACGTGAATTAAATGTTCAAGAATAATGTCACCTACTTAGATCGAAATCGAGATCTTGGCATACATACAAGATGCATAAGTCTTGTATCACATAATCTTAGGAAGATATGAATCACTTAGACGATATATGAATGAAGCCTCATGGCTTGTATGTATGGACACATAAGTCTAACATACGTTCAAAAGTAAGTGAACCTAAGATGTACGAAATGAAATGATGAACCCTAGAAGGGTTAAGTATGAGTTTAAGATAAACTAAATGGCCAAGTGCATTGGCATATGATGAGATGAACAATGAAATAATGAAACCCTAGAAGGGTTAAGTAAGGGTGTTAAACACACCAAATGGCCAAGTGCATTGGCATATGATGAAATGAACATTTACGTAATAAGAGGTGAATAACTATGAAAAGCAAAGGTGCTAATGATGATGAATGTGGTGACAACATGATATGAGGCTAATGTAAATGATGAGGGCAATCTCAAATGAGCCTAAGTAAATGTTACCAATACGTACTCACCTATGAGAGTGTAAGATAATGAAGAGACCAGTCTCTATGAACACTCTAATGAGAGTATTGAGCTTAACACACTCAATACGAATGATGAGATGAGAAATCATCTAATGAGCTATGATGTCCTCATACTAGAAGCCAGCTTCCATGACGTATGAGATGAATGTAATGGAACTTTATACTAAGCACCGATAGACTAGCTATGAGCGGTGATGCCTTCTTTCGGGAAGGGCGGAGGTTCACGTAACTCTCATGAGATGAGACTGTCTGGCATGCCGGGTATGGGTCTCCTTATATCTCCTAGTCTTCGAACCTATACTGCCAATATAGGGATCTAGCGGGGTTGAATTCCCATGTACGCTAGCATGTTTTGGGTCACTTTGGCCAGTGATTCCACCTCTTTTCGGTGTGAGGGAGACACTGGATTTCATGATGCTCACATGATCTATGTCGGTTAAAGTTAAAGTTCCCAATGAATGAATGAGGCCAGCCTCAAATGATGCACATAATGAAATGAATGATACCAAAGGTGTTAGGATAGGATAATCAAAAGGTGAGTTAGATTCAAGTAATGACATTAGGTCATTCTTGGTCATTGCACAACGAACCTAATGAAAGTCTTAAACTACATCCTAGGTATAACTGGTTTTTACACTGGCCTATGAATGAAATGAAATGGAGTACGTATAAATGAACGAAGCAGACTCTGTGTTTGCTAATGAAGACTCTCTAGTTGAGGTCTCATCTGTTGAGCCCTCATTTCTGGGATGTCTTAATGTTAAGTCCATGATTCCGAGGTCTCATGGCATATGAATGAATGGTATTAAAGGAGTTATGTGCTACATACAAAGTGTGTTGTAAGCTATATGATATGTGTTGTTTGCAAATGTGAAAAATTATGATGATGTATGTTATTCTAATGGCATAACTTTCCTATTCTAAATCTGGAAAGCTCACTGAATTTCCTAATCCAAATTTGGAAAGCTCATTACTTTCCTAATCCAAATTTGGAAACTTTCCTAATCTCAATTTGGCAAGTCCACTGACTTGACTTCCAAAAATCATGTTGTTAGGAAAGAGCTATTCTTTCTAATGCATGTCCTTGGTGTGTGCTTGCATATACCCATACTCAGTACAAGTGTGTAATAACCCCATACAAACTCTACTATTTTAGGTGCAGGAACAGGTGGACGGTAGAGCTAAGGATCATCGTTGCAGTTATCCGGACGTTCAGCATTCATCCGGCTTTGGTAGGTCCTCATGCTTTCGAGGATGCTACTATTTTATGTTCTAGCTTAGTTTAGGAGTTGAGCTAGTGGAGTATGTTCCACTAGCGTTTCTTTCTTATTTCTTTTAGACTATGTATTGGGCCATTTTGGCAATTATACAATTATGTGTAATGAACTATTCCTTTCATTTGATTATCTCTTAATGTTTAGATGGTTGATGTTGAACAAATTATGAATGTATTAGAAATATTTAGTAAGCAATGTTTCGAAACAAAAAGTTTCAAATTTTCCGCTAAAAATTAACCTATGTAAAGTAAGAATGACGTAAGTAGGCTTGTCTGCGACCTCTGAGAGGTCAACGACGCCGGTCTCGTCTGGGGTCTAGATTCCGGTCGTGACACTTACAACCTCATGAATTACACATAAACACATAAAACCACATATGAGGCATTTAGGTGACTTAGTCGTCGGACGTCTTAGTCATCCCTTGATGTTTGACTTCCAATACACCTAATACTTTTGATACTGCCTCTACACAACATTATAGACCACTTTAGGACCTTATACCACTATTGCCAACATTTTAGGCTCTATATAACCTAAGTCATTTTCGGAGTCTTACAATGTACATCATAAGACCAACAATACCAAGTCTAGTCAAGTCAATATGCATATCAACATAATTGAGCACCTAATCAAGAATACTCTATCATCAAGTTATACTATCCACAAGCATATATAAGAGTTCATAACATCATTATCAAAGAAACGCCATTACTCATGAACCCTCATTAATTACACTAGTGCAATGACTAAGCAATGCCCCATAACCTCAGTCAATCAAGTAAACCTAACAAGCACCGTAAACAATGTCCAATTCCACATACTATATCATTAAGAGTAAATATCATCATACATTAGCAACAGAGACCAAACACATATTCATAAGTGATATCAACATCATATGATGTCTTCAACATGTAAGATCATCATATACATATCATTTACATTTATAAGCATATACATACATAAGAACATCCTCCTAACACTTCCCTCAAGGATAACTAGTGCAATGTATAGGTAGAGTCCCATACCCCTACCTAGACTAAGCAAACCCCTTAGGTCATACTAGTTAGAGCTCATTCATTACTTCATTTTACCTTTTGGGAACATCTTTCCTTAACCGACATAGACCACATGAGCTAATGTGGAATCCGGTGTCATGGAACCCAACACCGAAAAAAGGTGGACTACTTTCCAAGGTAGTACCAAAACATAAACCTAGCATCTATGTGGATCCACTAACTAGTATTCCTATGGGGACAACATAGTTCAAGAACTAGGAGATGTAGTTGGGACCCTCTTTATTCTACACGGATTATAGCCTCCAATCTCATGAGTACATTAGTAATCCTACCTTCCCTATGTGGGAAGGAACACTCCTCTCTCTAGTTCACACGGTGCTAAGCTAGAGTCCCTTTTTGAAATGTATTTAATGCCTTTATTAATGATCATAGGTTAGTTTAGGTCATAGGGTCTATCCCTTAAATAATCATCATCATTATAACTCAATAAGAATTGCACGAGTATTTTACTTTCATTAAAATTCCTACTTGTGAGGTTATCATATTTACATATCACATTATAATAAGTCACATTTGTAGATTATCACTATCCTTATAACCTTTACATCTTATCAAACATCTCACAAACTATAGTCAAGATATTCCAATTCAACATCATACCAACCCTATCAATCTCAACATAAGGTATACTTCAATACAACATGATCACTTAATAACAAGTAATCATAATTGGAGTAAAGAATTGAGATCACAAGACTTACCAAATCTCCTTCACAAGCCATCATCAAGGTCTTACCATCAACCAACCAATTCAAGTCAATCATGGGTGTAATATCATCACACAATAGTAATTAACACAATAGCTAGATTAATTGCATTATCACTAACCAAATTAATTTTAATTCATAACCTAGGGTTAGGGGAATAAGGTTCATCATGAATTCTTCAAGAAATAGATCCAATCCCAACAATAAATTACCCTAGGCAGTCCATGAATGAATTACAATAGATAAAACAAGTCTAATAGTCAATACATTCTTAAATTCCCATCAATTTATAGGCAAGATTCAAGATTTGGTGAAATTGGGGAAAAGGGACATAATCCACACCAAATTCCCTCAATTAGAATTAATTACTCAACAATCTACACTTGCTTAGCCATAGGCAATCACAATTAATCATAATCAATCATCAATTTCAAGTTTAGAAGAAAACCCATTAGAATAGAAAACCCCTAGGAATTGGGTGTTTTAGAAATCAACTTTGAAAGGACCACTTGGGGAAAGGAATCCCAAGAGTGAAGAAACCTTAACTTAATGAATATTAATACACAAAATTGAAATGAAATCCTAGATAAATTGGTCTTCTTATTCAAGCTTTGTTCTTCCTTCAATGGAGGATTTTGGGAGAGAAAAAGTAGACAGAGATGAGAGCTTTTGGGTTTTGTTTTGGGAATTTGATTTAGGTGAGTGAAGATTGACTTAAAAATGAACCTTAGGATATATATAATCACCCCCTAAATTACCCAAAATACCCCTCACTTAATTGGGTCATTTTGTGATGTCAAAATGCTTCAACGAATCTGGGAAGTGGCTGCGCGTTGCGGGGTTTATTTCACATTTCATTTTTAAAATCCGGTTTGAGGAAATGGACCTCGTGGAGTGCTCGCATAGAGAGGAAAAATTAGCCAACTCACATGTCAGCTGCACGTCGTGCAGTGTCCTTCAATTCCTGGTTGTCGCAAGCTGCCTTGGACGCTTGCTCGCCAAGGTTTGGGTCCTCCTCCCGGACCATTCAGGAGGTCCTTGGGAAGTCTTTACTAGAAGTTTGGACCATTTGTACTACATTCTACCTATTTAAAGTCTTTTTACAAGTGTTATACTTCATTTGACCCTCCCAAAACTTCACTAAACATAGGGACGTCAACTAGTTCAATTTAGCTAATTTTTGGACGTCATGGACGTTTCTTGACGTCTTTCCTCTAAAACTTCCTAAATAGTTTATAAACATTATTTTAGGTTTATAAATAGTATTTTAAGGTTTCTTTCATCATGTGAGGCTCTAGATTATGTCATGGACATTCGGAGAGTTACACCTATAATTGTATGATTGATGGTGAAGGGTTATGGATAAGGGTTTTACCTATGATGTAATGTTATTGACTAATGAATATGCTTTGTGATTATAATATGATGGTAGAGTTATATTGACTATGATTTCTATGATGCTATATACATGTTGACTTGGCATAACGTGAGTAGGTTGGTTTTGTGTTTCATATGCTTGTATCATTAAGAAGTATATGATTATTGCCTTATATGTGTTCTTGGGTTGTGAATAAGGCTTTTCAAAGTAACTTGGAATGCTTTTGTAAAATTTCTCCTTTTAGCATGATTTCTATGTTGTGTGAGCATATGTTCCATACTTAGTACAAGTGATGTACTAACCCCATTTCTCTCTTTTCCCCCAACATTTTAGTTTCCAGCCGTTGAGGAGATTTTAGCCATTTGCAAGTGTGGGTATGTCCTCGAGTTCCGAGGATGATGCCTTTTTCTTATTCTACCTATGTTTCTTTGTTATAGTCTAAAGACAATCATTTCACTCTTGTTGTTTCAAGACATTGTTGTAAGCCCTAAGTGCAATTTATACATTAATGTAAGGGCTATGCCCATATTGTTCTGTTATGTTTAGATGGTTTAATATGAGACATACTTATTAAGACTAATATTATGTATGTTATCTATATGTGGCATAAAAGTAGAAGACTATGTAATGTTCTTATCCGAGGAGTCTAAGTAAACTCGCTATGAATATAATATGTGTAAGCGAGAGGTCTAAGTAATCCTCATGAAGTAGATGTAGTGAAAGTTTTAATTTTCCGCACTTTTTAACCTATGAATGTCATGTAGAATTCTAAGAGGCTAGTCTTAGTCCTCTCTAAGTAAGACTATGCCGGTTACGTCGAGGGTGTACTTCCCGAATGTGACAAACTTGATATCAGAGCATGAGGTTGAATATCTTTAGAGTCGATGTCTATTTAAACCACGTCAATGTAGATTATTATTTATAATTTTAAAGCGCGCCACACTTATGAATGAGAGACTATATGATGCTTCGGAAACTCTCATCTTCTTGCATTTCTATGTCGTGCCTCTAGAGTCTTATTATGTGCTTTCACCTAAACCTTGTATCGTAGTTAAAGGTATGAATAATCGAAGAGCAGCTGCTAGTAGGGCCGAGGAAGAGATGGTTAATCTGGGGGCTCATGACAACCAAGTGCCTCCAATTGAAGAAGTTGCTATGGGTGATCAAGTTCCGGTTGTTCCTCCACATATTACCGATGGAGAGATGAGGGAAACTTTTCTCAATTTGGCCCAAGCCATGACCTCTCAAACTACTACTGTCAGTTCTCATGTCCAAGTAATGAAGGCCCAAGTGAATAGAGAGTTTGGAACTTGTGTGCCTCAACATGCTAACACTATGGCATCTCGTTTGAGAGACAATACTAGAATGAGTCCACCTATTTTCTTCGGATCGAGGTCGGACAAAGACCCTCAAGATTTCCAAGATGAGGTCTATAAGATTCTATATGCTATGGATGTGACTTCCATTGATAAGGCCGAGTTGGCAGCATATCAACTCAAAGATGTGGCCCAAACTCAGTACGTGCAATGGAGGGATAATAGGGCACTAAGGGGTGGTCCGGTGACTTGGGAGATTTTCAAGAGGGCTTTCCTTGATAAGTTCTTTCCAAGAGAGTTGAAGGAAGCTAATGTATTACCTCAAAATGAATTAAGGTTTCTAGAGCCTCACATGTTCCTCATAAGCTTGTTAACATGTTAGTTAAGTGTTTTAAATCATGTATGATTGATTTGAAGTTATTTGGAAGTCAAACGTCCAAGGACGCCCAAAATGTTCGAAAGGGCGTACTTGAGTGTGCCTAGCATGTTTTGATGTGTTGTGTGTGTTGTTTGGTGCTAAAACTAATATGGAAGGTCCTTTAAATGTATACAAGAGTATTTACGATGGAAACGTCCGGGAAAAAATCCCAAGGACCAATCAAAGGGTCCTTGAGGAGGACCCAACTTCTGTGCAAAAGTTGTCCCAAGTTGGCAGCTTACTGCCTTAGTGTTCACGGCCGACTTCACGGCCAGTGGAGTGGACCACGGTCCGTGAAGTTGGTCCTGGAACTTCCTTAGACACTTGAAGGCTTGGAAAGGCAATGTATACACTGCCAAAAAAGTACCTGTCACGACCCGAAAGCACCCCCTAGAAGATAGGGACAACTCCCGGATTGTGGCAAGACGTACTTGACCCTTTGGGGTCTCATACAAGCCCTTCAACTATTGTTAATTACATAAGACATGAAAAGTAGTGCGGAATTTAAAACTTTTCACGAATAATTAAATAAAGGAAGTCTTTCATAAATACTTAGAGAATCTCATCGTCACAAGCCAACTTAAAGACACGACTTAGAATCTTAGAGACACAGCCCTTTACAATAAACGGAAAATACATAACAAGTCTTAATAGTAAAACTAGGAAACATAAACTATGTCCTCGAATATATGCGGACATACCAAATCTTGAGAGAGTATAATTCCCAAGCTTCAACTTCAACCTTCCAAAAGCTTCCAACCTATACTTATAAGGTATAGAAAAGTATGGGGTTAGTACATACAATTTACTAAGTATGGCATATGCAAAAACATGTAAAAAGGAACATTTTGATAAAATAATCTTTCATGCCAAATCATTAAAACATTTATGAATCTAGAAGCAAAACATCATAAGAACCATCATTTAACACTTAGATAAGATAAGAGTTTCCATAATTTTTAACCAAAAGAAGCATTTATGGTACACTTCAAAAACTTTACAGTAACTAGATGACCATTTACAGTGAAGTTTTAAGCCATTACAGTGAATAATTTCAAGCATTTACAATGAACTATCCTATTCTAAATGAGTGAACTTCCAAGGCCAAGCGAAGAGAAAGTGAACTCATTTTCGTAGGAGTTTTCCTACCTTGGGATTTTCCTAAGACTCACTAAGGTAAGACATGAAGGAAGTATGCATATGCCTCCTTCAATACACACCAAAGCAATCCTCAAGACTATCCCTTTTGTCTTACTCACCTCGGGAGAACAAGCCCCTCACTCAATGACAAGACATTAAAAGAACACCCAACAAACAACCAAAGTCTTCCCTTTCGGAATGCCTATTTAGTGCAATGAGTAGTAGATAGTGTCCCATACCACCACCTACCCTAAGTACTACACTCTTTTAGAAGGTTTGGCACCAAGTCTTCCCATTCGGAAGGTCCTACTTAGTTCAAGGGATAGGTAGCGTCCCATACCACTACCTACCCTAAGTAGCACGTTTTTTTAGAAAACTTAGTTCATTCAATTCACATAAGTAGCACATGATTTTAGAAGACTTGGTAATTTCATTACTCTTGTGGGGGTTTAGCTTAACCGACAAATATAATGAGAGCTAGACGTGGCATCCCGATATTAACTCCTATCGGATGAGGGATCCTCACTTGCTTAGAGTAAGGTCATGCTTATTAGCTTTTATATGGCTTTCCCAATAGATACACCTATGTGGGCGCATAGTTAAGGGATAAGGAGATTGCTATTAAGCAACTCATTCTCTATTAACGAGGAGTAGTCATCTCAAGAGGTACGTTAGAATACAACATCTGATCTTACAAAGTGTAACCACCCCTTCTTCATATCCTCTCGGTGCTAGGCATAACTCCCACGGATTCTCAACATTATAAACTATAGGTTAAGGATAACTAGTGAACACCACGTCTCATCTCACGAAGTGTATTCATATTCTGACCTATCTTAGAAAGCTCTTAGGATGTAGTGAGGTTGCTACTAGACACTTTATCTCAACTCACGAAGAGTGTCCACCCCAAGACTCCCCTTTTTACTCAACTTAGCTTCAAACAACAATTTAAGTGTGTGTGTGTACATGTGATCACACCTTGCATATAAGCCTTATTCCATTGACATTACTTCTATACTTGCTATAGACCTTCATTCATAAAATCACACACTTTACATGCTTCACATAATCATATATTTCATTTAGACATAATCTAGGTCAAACATACAATTCAAGCTTCTCAAAACACAATACAAGACCCATTTTCAATATAATTTCATTTATCCTACTAGGTCTTCAAAACTACTTTAACAATACATACTATGTAATATCAAGTTCATCAAATAAACACCGCCACCAAGAAGGTGGACCATACCACTCAAAAGCAATTTATAATAAGAACTATGCAATATAAGCAACTCACCATTTAACCAAGACTTCATCACCTATAATCAATTTCTAAATATTCCATCATAATAAGGCCCTTAGGGAAGTAGCTAAACCAACATAACAACACAAGAGAACTAAAGCTCATTCACTACACAATCATGCTCACATAACCCATTTCTTAAGCTAAAAGTTTGAAATATGTATAATCATGAGAGCATTAGGTTTTTCACATTAAAATAATCAATTAATACTAGAATAAACACAGTTTAATCATTAAAACACTTCTACAAGAAGACCCATACTTAGAATCAGAGATAGAAGAAAATAGAGTTTGGAAACCCTTTTTGAAATCTTTTGGAATTGACTCCTTGAATGGAAGAGGGTTCAAGGATGGATACCATACCTTAGCTAAGATAAATCCCAATGATATTTGGTGAAGAAGTCGACCACCAACAGCCTTCCTAGTCCTCTTGAGTTTTAGCTCCAATGGTGACTTTGAGAGAGTTTGTCTTTAGAGAGAGAGTTTGAATTTTGAAGTGAGGGGTCTTGTATAGGTCTAGGACTTAAAACTAATCTAATATAACTTAAAAACCCTAAAAATATTATCCTAGGGTCCTAAAATACTTGGGGTGAATATACCAAACACCCCAAGACTTCACAGGAAAAAGGCAGCTTTTGCAGGCAGCACAAATGGTTCCCTACAAATGGGTCGTTTGTTAGCCAACGCCCCGCCGATGGGGTGTCGTTGGTTGGGCCTTCAACTCTACAATTTTCAGGCTTCAATTTCAAAATGACGTACCAGGTCGACGGGCCGTCTCCTGGTCGACTGACCATCGATAGGTCACTGATTTTCTTTTTTGGCAGTTTGGTCCAAGTTTTGGGCCCTTCATTTGGGGGCCCTTGTGGGTCCTACATGAGGTCGTACCAAAAATATAAACCCCTAAACTAAGTGATATAGGTATTAGGAACATCTCATGCAAGTTTCATGTAAAAATAACACGTAAAACTCACTCAAACACCTCAAGGCACACAAGTACTTTCTAAGGCACACCTTCCGAACGTCATGGATGTTCTTGGTCGATTGACCTCCAAACTTAACCAAACATTACACAATGCATAAGAAAACTAAATTAACTGATTTTAACATAAAATTAACTCGATAAACAACCACGAAACTCTAGTTCACATTAATTCATTTTAGGTCGGTACATTCTCCCCCACTTGGAATAACATTCGTCCTCGAATGACACTAAAACTCTATGACCATCAAGGACTAACTTAGAATAACATAACACATTACACTTATGATCAAAACATAAAAAATCAAAATATGAACTAACAAGAAGCATTATTTCACACTTTCAAACACTTAGCAACATAGGCAATTTTTACCAACTTCATGAATTCCAAAACTCATTCTTAACCTTCTTTTATGGAGGAAACTACCTTCTACAACATTAAACATGCCCATATATAACACTATTTCACATTGAAAATTCAATTAAGGAAAGATTTTTTTTTTCAAAAATGCAAAATTTCACAGTGAGCATCACTGTAGCCACTGCCCAAAAATTCTTTTTTTTTCTTCAAAAAATCAATCTTTGAGCAATTCATCAACATGACATGATCATATGAACTATAAAACCACATAAACTAATTTAATAGTATAAAAATAACAATCATAAAGGGTCAATACATACCAAGATCATCAAATCCGAATTATTTATCCTTCCTAACTCCCATCCCATAGGGAGGGTTCTTCTTGGGAGCATTAGGATCTAGGGAAGTTTGATTGACATCTTTTCCTCTTGCTTTGAGGTTAGGGAAGTCCCTCATTTTCTGGCCTTTATTACCACATGCAAAACAACCATCCGTCAGGCAAGATACTTACCCGAATATTGCTTTCCACAAGTAGGACACCTAGACCTTTCAAAAGTGTGGCCACCACCTTGAGAATGTTGGTTTGGAGCCCTATCCTTGTTCCCCATGGAAGAATCTTGGTGATAGAACCTTTTCCTAGGATTTTGGTGACTAGAATCATCCGACCTACGCCTTTTACCCTCTTGCCTTATCTCCCTAATTTTGGACTCCTCAATTTGTTGGGCATAAACCATGAGTCTAGAGATATCCATGTCATTCAGAAGCATTGCCATACGTCATTCTTTCTCCACCAAGCTAGACACTCCCATCACAAATTTGTTCATCCTAGCCCTAGGGTTGGCTACCTTGGTTGGGGCATACTTAGAGTGTTGGGTGAATTTGAGAGAGTACTCTTGCACACTCATTTCCCCTTGACGAAGGTTCATGAATTCAACCATCTGATTCTCCCTCCACTCTAAAGGAAAGAACCTATCTAGGAAAGCCTAAGTCTACTTGAAGATATCACTCATGAAAGGGGTGATGAGGTTTGGTAAGAAAGGGAAGTTGAGTCCGAGGTATATAGGTCCTTATGAGATCTTACAGCGAGTAGGAAATGTTGCCTACGGACTGAAGTTACCACAGGACTTGTCTTCTGTTCATCCAGTGTTTTACGTTTCGATGCTTAAGAAGTGTCTAGGCGATCCAGCACCCATCCTGCATGTTGAGGGGTTAGGAGTTGATCAGAACCTTTCTTATGAAGAGGTTCCAGTTGAAATTTTAGATCGTCAAGTGCAGCGGCTGAGGAACAAGGAGGTTGCCTCCGTGAAGGTGCTATTCAGGAACCACCTTGTTGAGGAAGCAACATCGAAGGCCGAGGCCGATATGAGATCCCGTTACCCTCACTTGTTCAGTGCTTGAGGTTAGATATACTCTTTCTAAGTCTGATTTTGTTTAAGAAACTCTAAGTTTTAGTGCATTAGTCGATTTTGTATTGTAAGTCCATAATCGTGTGTTTTTATACTTGCATTAAGTGAGTTAAAAGGTGTTCATGCGTGCATTCATGTTGCTGTTTTTGTATAGCGTAGACGTGATTTTTGTGTTGCATGAGTTGTGATGTGCATTAAGTTAAGTGTGATTGAGAAGTAAGTTCCTCAATCTCAGTTATGAAGCTTCAGATAATCTTGAGTAATATGCATCATCCAGAGTAAGTGTTAATTAGATATTCACAAAGAATAAAGTTTCAAGAATGTTTAAGTGTTTTCGAAATTTCCCTCTTTGTTTAAAATGATGTATAAGTGTCATTCGGGGACGAATGTTCCTAAGGGGGGGATAATGTAACATTCCAAAAAAAAAAACTACATGTCTAGTAAAGAGCCTAATAGGTTTTAAGAATGCATATTGGGATACACAGACATCTCAATGCTCAATATTGAATAATATTGGGCATATTAGAAAATATTGGCTAAGGATGTTAGCCAATTTTTAAGGATGTTAGCCAATTTTTCTAAGTATGAATAAGCATTGTTTAAAAATTGTATCTGCAAGGAAGACCCTAAGCTAAAATATTAAATTCTAAGTTGTGCACAATGAGGTATGAGGCATCCAAGTTTCAAGCCTAGATACCATAGCACATGATCAATTAAAATAATCATTTAGATTAAGCACTGTCCAAGGACTTACTGAGGATCCTTGGACAAGGAATGAACTTTCCAAGTGCAACCATAGGAGTGCACGGTTGGGAGAAATGGGAAGCAACACATGTGCAAGCACATCTGAGTGGTACTACACGACAAGCCCAACCGCATTCGGTTAGGCGGCTAGGGGCAGGCGCGCATGGGTCCAGCCATGTGGTCCCTAGCTTCCTAATAAACTCTAGACTCTAACTAACCTAACCAACTAGATAGCTAACCTAGGAACAACCAAGAACGACCAGCCAATTGACCCAACAACCTAGGATCTTGTCGGGTGACACCTAACTAACTTAACTAATTAGGGACAACCTAGTACCTAACCTAGGATTGTCCAAAGTTGTTAGTTGTGGTCCAAGTGACTTAGTGGTATTTTAGTTATTTCCTTAAGTCCCTTAATAAATTAATTTAGCAATCAAATTAATTAATTTAGAGCCTTGGTCAAGGCGAGAACCTTAGCAAATTTCGAATTTGGCTAAGTCAATTGTCCTCCTATGTCTAGTCAATTTAGTAGGGGAGTTTTAGTAATTAACTAATTAATTTATTATTTAAGTTAATTAGCCTAAAGTTGAATGATTCAACATCAGTTCCTAAAACCTAAAAACCACGATCATTCTCAAGAAACTCACGACGCAAAGGCAGTAAGCAAACACCGTAGAAAGGCAAAGGTTCTCTTAGGCGATTTCAAGGTTCTCTTCAAGCTTTTCGTGCTAAGTGATCGTTGTAGATTCAATTCTACATAAGGTATGTGTTTCTCTCCTGGAATTCTTTCTCCAAGAGGATTTTCAACTTCTTTGAATCTATGAATCTCGAAACTAGGGTTGCTTCCCAACGTTATTGTTGAACGTCCTTCTCCCTAGTATCCTTATTTTCGATTCTATTGAGTATGTAAATGTAATCTCAAACATGTTATTGGTATGTGGTGCTAACTTATCCTAATGTTTAGGGTTCTTGATTTGTAAATGTTTACTAAAGCCTATAGATTTGATTCGTACATTTTAAGTAGTACTCACGCGAAACAAAGAATGATGAAACGTTAATTTGTGTCTGAGACTGTGGAGTTTGCTATGTTTCGGTTATGGTGTATAGTTACTGTTAAATGTTGACTTTCTTGAGATGATGAGTTCACTAAAGTATTCACATGAAGTTAAACGACTGGGCTAATAATGTTTTGTCCAAACTAAGATATAAAATTGGCTAATGATAATCTCATGAATTTTTTTGAATGAATGGTTGGCTTGTGCCAATAAATTGTCTGGTAAAGTCATGTCCAAATGTTCTAGGCCAACACTAAATTCATACTAATATTATATGCCAATATATTGTAATGCCAAATTAAGCATGACAAACATAATATTGAATTCATAACTAAGGGTATGCCAATCATTGGGACAAGTCCCAACATACCCTATACTATCTTATATGGCCAATGTATTGTAATAACAAATGAATAAGCACACCTAAGGCAATTCAATGAATCCATAACCAAGGGTATGCCAATCATTGGGACAAGTCCCAACATACCCTATCCAAATGAACTATGAATATAAGTAATACATTGAATGAAATTCATAACGTTCATAAATAATGGTATATAGCTACCAAATGATATTGAACAAGATGAAGTGAGTAATAACATAACGAAAAACTTAAAAGTTATGAAAGTGACCTGAATGAGGTGTTAAAGAAAGTGAGACAAGTCTCATTTACACCTAAGACAACTATGTTAAGATACTCACATAAGAGGGTGTTAGAACGTGTGATACAAGTCTCATTAACACCAAGGATGATATGTACGGTTAAATTCACATTTCATCAAGTAAATAAAGGGATGAAAAGTTATCCATAGAGTAAGTAAACCTCAATCTAGAATCAAGCTTCCATAATATTTGAGTCAACTCTAAAAGTCATAAAGAAAAAGAAATTGAGCGAAGCACCGATAGACTAGCAATGAGCTTGTGCTAGCACATGTAAGTCTCATTAGATGAGGTTCCACCACGGTGGATAAGAGTCTCCAAAAATCTCCTAGTCTTCGAACTATGTTTAGCCAACATGGGAACTAGCCAGTGGATTCCACCTAAGAGAGCTTAGGTAGTTTCGGTTTCACTTTGGCAGTTGAGACCACCCCTTTTCGGTGTGGGGAAGACACTAGATTTCATGTTTAGCTGACATGATCTATGTCGGTTAATGCTCAAAAGAATGTTCCTGGTTTCACTTTAGCCGTGGACCACCCCTTTTTGGTGTGGGGTAGACACATGACATGGGTTCACTTTATCCGGTGAACCACCCCTTTTCGGTGTGGGGCAGACACTGGATTTCATGATAACTCACATGATCTAGGTTCACTTTGATCGGTGAACCACCTCTTTTCTGTGTGGGGAAGACACTGGATTTCATGTCATTTCACATCTTCTCAATGCTAAAGACTACTTTAAGAAAGTAAGAAGGAAGAAGAGATGTAAGTTCAAATTGAACCAAGAAAGTATGAGTTTACGAATATCAATGTTTGATAAGAATGAAGTTTTCTATAAAAAAAAAGGGCATAGCCAATAATGCCTCCTCGTGTTATGAAAATGATCAAGCCAAATGAGATTGGCTTATAGTGACTTTATGTAATTGTCAAATGATCATTGTCAAATAAGATTGTCTTATAATGACTTATTATATTAGGCTAATATCAAATACTAGGCTTAACCAATAAAGATTGGCGTACAAATTTTTGATGCCCAAATTGCAGTTAAATCATTTCCTTAATCTCTCCAATTACTTACCTGATTCATATTAGGTATGGGAGTATAATGAATCATTGCACTTGTAAGTAAAACATAGGATCAAAGGATATTTTTTAACTAGACAACAAGAAGAAGAAAAAGACTGAAAAATAAACTAAGTGTTGGGAAAGGAGCTCTCGGGTTTGGGAGGAGCAAAATTATAAATTTTCGTTCGAGATGTTCTAAAATTATGTGTATGATTCTAAGGTCTTGTTTTCATATATAAAATGAGTTTAGTGTTTTGAATGCATTAAAATACGTCATATTCACACCATAAATCTCATTTAACGAATTAGGAAAGTCTAGTGACTTCACTTTCCAGAAATGACATGTTGTTTAGGAGGAGCTTTCCTTGATCATGCATAGCCTTATTTGTATGTGGGAATACACCCATACTTATTACAAGTGTGTACTAAACCTATACTATTACTATTTTTATAGCTGCACGTCAAAGAGAAGGTTGAAGACTCATTGAAACGGTTTGGACTTAGCGATCTCCAGACTTTGGTAGATCCTCTTGAGTTCGAGGATGCTACTTCTATCTTTATAGCTTAGTACTTTAAACATAGCTAGAGGATGTTGTCCCTAGCGTTTCTTTCAGACATTTATTCGAAGCTTTGTATTAAGGCCGTTTTTGGCAAACTATTATGATATATTGATTCTTTCATTTGAATTGCGTAATCGATTGTAGATGGTTGTTTAGTTTGAACGTATAACATTTCAATCTTTGTATAATCTATATGAAGTCGATGTACACTTCATTATGTTTTAAAATTTTTACATTTTACGCAAATTTAACTATATGAATGTGATGAAAAGCTAAGAAGAGGATTGTCTACAACCTCTGAGAGGTTAACGACGCCGGTCGCAGTCCGGATTCCAGAATCCGGGTCGGGACAGATTTATATAAGCCTATATGTGGCTTCTTTACATTAATGTAGGGCTATGCCCAAAGTTTTTATGATCGTTTTAGATGTTTATGGGATGAGAAAATCTTTGAAACTATGTTCTATCTTCTATATATATGAATGTGCAATAAAAGTAGAAGACTATGTAATCTTCCTATGCGAAGGGTCTATGTATACTCGATACAATTATATATTATGTGTATGTATAGGTCAATGTAAACATCAATGTAGAAGTAGTAAAAGTTTTAATTTTTCCATACTTTGGACCTATGAATGTAATGATCTATGACTCAGAGACTAGTCTTATTCCTCAAAGAGGACGCCGACGCCAGTTACGTCTTGGGGTAAAACCGGATGTGACACCGAGTTAGCCACTTACCAACTCAAAGATGTGGCTCAAACTTGGTATGTTCAATGGAGGGACAATAGGCCTCTAAGGGGTGGACCGATGACATGGGACATCTTTAACAAGGATTTTCTTGATCGGTTCTTTCCTAGGGAGATGAGGGAAGCCAACGTGGTGGAGTTTATCAACCTTCGTCAAGGAGGTATGATTGTGCTTGAATACTCTTTGAAATTTACTAAATTGTCCAAGTATGCTCCTTCTTTAGTTTCCGACCTTAGGGATGAAATGAGCTTCTTTGTAACCGGGGTGTCCCAAGACTTGCAATAGGAGTGTCATTCGGCTATTCTACATGACAATATAAATATTTTTCGTCTCATGGTTCATGCTCGACAAGTGGAGGAGGCAAGGGCTAGGAGGAAGAGTAGAGATTCAAAAAGGACAAGATCTTTTTATAGTGGTTCTTCAAAGGGTAGGCTTCCGATCCAAGACAAACCAAGGTTCATAAGAGGTTTTATAATCAATTTCCGTCCAAGTTCCCTAAGGCTAGTGGTGATAAGGTCGAAAAAACTAACCCTCAAAAGGGAAGAGAAACTAATTCCATAAGTGAGAAGCCAACTTGTGGTTAGTGTGGAAAGAAGCACTATGGTGCTTGCCTCATTGTGACGGACAAGTGTTTTAGTTGTGGTAAGATTGGGCATAAGGTTCGAGATTTCCCTAATGGGAAGGGACAAGATAAGGCTGGTCAAGCTCAAGCAAGTGGTTCTAGTGATGCTCCTAAGAAGAACCGCTTCTTTGCTCTCCGCACTAGGGGTGAGCAATAGACCTCTCGCGATGTGGTGACCGGTATGTTGAAAGTCTTTTCTATTGATGTGTATGATTTACTTGATCCTGGTGCTACTTTGTCATTTGTTACACCCCTTGTAGCTTAAAAGTTTTATATTTTGCCCTATATTTTGAATGAACCTTTTATAGTGTCTATCCCAGTGGGTGAGTCGGTGGTTTCAAAAAGAGTGTATAGAAATTGTCATATAATGTTGCCCAATAGAGTTTCTCATGTTGAACTAGTAGAACTTGATATGCTTGATTTTGATATCATTTTCTGTATAGATTGGTTGCATGCGTGCTTTGCCTCTATTGATGGTAAAACAAGGGTGGTGAGGTTTAACTTTCCAAATGAACCCGCTGTTTAGTGGAAAGGGGGAAATTCTATTCCTAGAGGTCGTATCATCTCTCGTCTAAAATCATGCAAAATGATATCAAAGAGTTGTCTATATCACATAGTAAGAGTCCAAGATTTAGACTAAAAAATTTCTCCCATTAAGTCGATCCCCGTAGTAAGTGAATTTTCGGAGGTCTTTCCTAATGATCTTCCCGGTATTACTCCTGAACGAGAAATTGATTTTTTTATCAATTTGCTACCGGATACGAATCACACTTCAATTACTCCTTATCGTATGGCTCCGGCCGAATTAAAGGAGTTGAAGGTTCAACTCAAAGATTTACTCGACAAAGGCTTCATTAGACCTAGTATTTCTCGATTGAGTGCTCTGGTTTTGTTTGTGAAGAAGAAGGATGGATCCTTAAGAATGTGCATTGATTATCGCCAACTCAATAAAGTCACTATTAGAACAAGTATCCTCTCCCTCGTATTGATGTCTTGATTGATCAACTCCAAGGGCAAAGCTACTTTTCTAAGATTAACTTGAGATCGGGGTATCACCAACATAGAGTGAGAGGTTAGGATATACCAAAGACGACATTTCATATTAGATATGGTCACTATGAGTTCTTAATAATATCCTTTCTCACTAATACTCCAGTGGCATTTATGGAGCTACTGAATAGTGTGTTTCGAAGTAACCTAGATGCATTTGTCATTGTCTTTATTGACGACATCTTGGTATATTCAAAAAACAAAGGTGATCACATGAACCATTTTGAGGGTGGTGTTGCAAGTACTTAAAGAACATTAATTGTTTGCCAAGTATTGCAAATGTGAGTTTTGGTTGAGGTCGGTGGAATTTCATTGTCATGTCATCTCTAGTGAGGGAGTTGAGGTTGATCCAAGGAAAACGGAGGCGGTGAGATGTCAGCCTAGACCATTGACTCCAACCGACATTAATAGTTTCTTGGGTCTAGCGGATTACTATCGGAGGTTTGTGGATTGTTTTGAGTCTATTGCATCTCCCTTGACTACTTTGACCCAAAAGAGTAAGGAGTTTGAGTGGTCTTAGGAATGTTAGAAGAGCTTTTGAATCTTGAAACAAAGGCGTACTTGCACTCCGGTGTTGACTTTACCGGAGGGTTCAAAGGGATTCGTGTGTATTGTGATGCATCCCGAGTGGGTTTGGGGTGTATGCTTATACAACATGGGAAAGTAATCACCTATGCTTCTAGACAACTTAAGGTGCATGAGAAGAACTATTCCACTCATGATCTTGAGTTAGCAGCCGTGGTATTCGCCTTGAAAATATGGTGGCATTACTTGTATGGTGTTCATGTTTATTTTATACCGACCACAAGAGTCTCCAATAATTGTTTACTCAAAAGTAGTTAAATCTATGACAAAGAAGGTGGTTAGAATTGTTGAAAGATTACGACATGAGTGTTCTCTATCACCCCGGTAAGGCCAATGTGGTTGCGGATGCTCTAAGTCGTATGTCCATGGGTAGTGTGTCTCATGTAGAGGAAGCGAAGAAAGACCTAGCGAAAGATGTTCATAGGTTGGCTAGATTGGGAATTAGATTTGAAGATTCTCCAAATTGTGGCATTTGTCACGACCCGGATTCTGGAATGCGGACCGAGACCGGCGTCATTAACCTCTCAGAGGTCGCAGACAAGCCTCTTCTTAGCTTTCATCACAATCATATAGTCAAAATTTGCAGAAATTTAAATCTTTTATAGGAATGAAGTATACTTAGACCGTACGACATTTTAAAAACTTGTCTCACATATATAAAACCATCTAAAGAGTGCAAATCCAATAATAGTCAATAAGTCATATAAGCCTTAATACAAAGAATCAAAAGAATATAATGATAACTACTAAATCTTCATAACGCTGGAAAATTGAGATGGTAACGTCCCGAACATAAGGACCTACCGCGACATGGAGAAAGAGTTCCAAGCTTCTTCAAATCGATCGCTTTAACTTCAATTGCCGGAACCTACAGTTGTAGTAAAATAAAGTAATGGGGTTAGTACGCCACATGTACTAAGTATGGGTATATGCGCATAACACATAACACATAGGGACATGCATGAAAAACGATCATTTATCATATCTTTAGAAAACATGCTAAGTCATATAAAAGTCTTCAATGCACATACCATATAACACGTAAACAAGTTAAACATTCCATAACTTTAGGCATGATCATAATCAAAGACATCTTCTCATGGCATCATGTTAACATTTCATATTCAATAGATCATATAAACATAACATACAAAACACTTACCAATGATCCCATATCCAACCTACAAGTGCAATGGTCATGTGAAGCCCCATAACCCCACATAACCGAGTAGATAAGATAGAAGACCATAAGTAAAACTTGCTTCATATAACTTTAACATAGTTAGTTATTGTTCACATAACAATATAGCCAAATAACAATTCAATCATAATAGCCAACATTCATATAAAAGTAACATCATATATCATAAACATATATCTTTCATATCATCATATTACTTATGAAAAATCTCCTAGGACTTCCCTTAGAGTCTACTTGTGCAATGTCTAGGTTGCGTCCCATACCACCACCTAAGCTAAGCGAACTCCTCAAGTCACCCTAGTAAACTTTCGTTTACTTGTTTTACATGAGGGAACATAGGCATTAACTTACATAGACCATGTGAGCTAAACATGGAATCCGATGTCTTCCCCACACTGAAAAGAGGTGGTCCTACCGGCCAAAGTAGAACCAAACATGACGTAGCTTTCTAGGTGGATCCACTAGCTAGTATCCTATGGTGGCAACATAGTTCAAGAACTAGGACATGTATTAGAGACCCATAGTCCACATTACATGGCAGCCTCAATCTCATGAGAATCTTTGTGAACCTACCTTCCCGCTGGGGAAGGGACACTTCCCATAACTAGTTCATCGGTGCTTAGCTTAAGTCCCTTTTTTGAAATCACCTTTAATTTGTATTTTATAAAAACTTATCATAGGTCATTCGATATTATCTCCCTGTATAACATCATCATGATATCTTTTAGATTAGATGACAATTGTCCTTTCATCGTAACCTATCTTTTCTTATGTGAGATTAACATAACATAGTCACCTTGTCAAAACCTTACAAGGGATAACATAAACTTGCATATTCATATTCTTGTCATAATCTCACAATTTACATGTTCATATCCAGCATATTCACATAGCAACATCATACATACTTTCATAACATAGCATCATGACTTATACACTAGCATAAACATCTTAGAGTAATCACAATTTTAGATTACTTACCTCTCGCTCCCAAGAATCTTATTCATCATGCAGTATTCATATTCATACATAGTGAAATACTCAATGACATAATCAAGACAACTCATAAAATCATGTAGAAGATCAATGCAAATCATAGGAGAAGGGAAACGGGTCATAAAAGGGTTCATTCGAATCTTAAATTCTAACCCTAACGTTTTCATGTTATCAAACACTATAAACAACCCATTTAAAACCATCACATAGAGAAACATCATGTATCACACGTTATTCAAACATTATCAATAAATTATTCAACAATTCATGCAAAATTATATATAGAAAAACGTTTACTTTTCATTGAAAATAATAAATCTAGGGTTAGGAAGAAAATCCGTTTTGTAGAGTAAAACCCTAGTATTTAAAGTTTTTGAAAACATAGTTGAAAGGACCTCTTGGGGAAAGAAATCCCAAGAGTGAAAACCCATACCTTATTGTAGAATTAAATCTACGAAGATCAATACGAACTTTGCACGAAAAACCTTTGAAACGTCCTTGTTAGCGTCCTAGGGTTTAGCTTGCGACTTCTCTGGTTCTCACCTTTTTCTCTTGACTTTTGTTGTAGCGTTTTGTTTTAAGAGAATAACGTGTCTGACCCTTTATAAGCTGAATGTTAACTAATTGTACTTGAAATATATAACCTAATTAATGTATACCAATTAGCTAATTACAAAAATGCCTCTCCTAGATTGACTAGGATTTGAAGATTCTAGGCTTTACTGATTTTTGGTCTCTCCTTGTAGATTTCGGTTTTGTCCTATTAATTTAGAGAAAGGGACCAAGAGGGAATAAAACCCATACCTGAAGTCGTTCAATGGGGTTATAACGTGCTGCCAATACCCCCACTAAGCCAACGTCTCACCACCGAAATCACAAGCACAATCCGTCGAGAACTTGATTTTTTTTACTTTTTGTTTTTATACTTATTTTGATTTTGAGTTTGAGCGATCAAGTTCTTGAATGTGGATGAACTTTGTTATATTTTTGTTCTGTTCTTTGTTTTACAAAAAGTTTAGCGTGAAAGGGAGAGAGGAGTAGAGAGAAACGTGTGATAGTGTTAGCTTAGGATTAGGAGATTAGGTGGAGACTTAGTCAAATTAGGATTTATCATTAATTAAAAAAAATCTGATTTTTTTTCCTTTTTCCTAAGTCAGCAATTTAAATATTAATTAATTTAATTAATTCACTAAATACAATTTAATCAATTAAATCATTGCTTCCACCAAGGCTCGAACCCGGGTGGACCTAGATTTCGCTTAAAGGGTCAAATTCGGCCACCTCTACCCGAATTTCCCCTTAACCATATTAATTAATTAATTAACTACAATACTACCCTTATCTTGGAAAAGATCATTTTACCCCTAGACCCTCCAAACCTAAGATTACCCCTTTTAAGTCCGGTAAAACTCATCCGGGTGAATCTCTTCAATTCGGGTGCCCTACATGGTTGGTTCTCACCTTGCCTAGCTCAAATAACTCACCAAGTTGGTGGGCTTGTCTAGTGCATAGGTTCTGAGGTCTGGTTCTACGCGGAACAAGCCGTGTGAACCCGGTCTAATTCATGCATTCTAGGTACGTTTAAGCATTATTTAGCATAGTTATTTTCAGGTTGTTACAGAATAGGTTTAAAATGACCTTATATTAACATATATTAATCCCCTTAACTACCCAAAACACCCCTCACATGGATGGTCCTTTTAATTTAGTAAAACATAACTTTTAAATCATAGAATTATAGTCGCGGAACAAATCTGCGTCGCAGAGCTGTTCCCACATGTTTTTAGAAATAAATTTTGGGAGAAAAGAGTCCATGACAACATCCACAATGCGGACAAACATTTTGTCCCTTTGTGGAGATAGTTTGCGACGCGCACATGCTCCCTCCATGCCTTGTGCTCGCTTCCTTGGGTAGCTTGTTTGCCAAATTTTTGGGTCCTCTTCAAGGACCGCTAAGGTGGTCCTTGGTGGGTCACACATGTACATTTTTATCATAAAAACATTATTTTATCTATTTAAAGTATTTTTTAAAGTTTTATCCTTCATACGATACTCCCAAACCTTCACAAGACATAAGGACACCTACTAGTTCACTTTTACTAGCTTCCGGACGTCATGATCGTTTCTTGACGTTTAAGCTCTAATACATATAAATCAAGTGAATTACACTAATTTAGGTCTGTATACACCATTTTAATCATTATTCATTAGGTGAGTCTCTAGCCTAGATAAGTTTATCACCGAGGTACGGGCAAGCCTATGGGAAAATTCATGCATGTGTTTATCCTTGAGAGAGTGAGAGTTTCTTTTCACTATGAAATTATGAAATTTTGAAATTTTGATGAGCTTTGTGTGAGAAGGGAATTATTTTTGATGTGATGGCATTCAAATACTTTTGTTGAGCTTAATTTGCATTTGAAGATAGAATTGCGAACTTGAATTTCATTTGATAATGGATGGTCACAATTTGAAACTTGTAGTGCGCAGTTGAACATTGCAAGGGTAGATTGAACCTCACGTGCATTCATGTTGAAACTTGAGTAGCACTATTTGTAGACATATTTTTGAGCTAATCGATCTTGTATTTTTACCTTAGGACAAGCAAAAGTTTAAGTTGGGGGTGTTGATGAGTCGGGGATTTCGAATCATTTATGTCTTAATTATTACAGTTTTATTTTCCTAAATGCCTACTTTACGCTCGAAACCGATGTTCAAATGTTAATTTGAAACAGTTAAGGCAAAACAGCAAGGCAAAGACATTACCGGGAAAATAAGAGCAGAAAAGCTAAAATATGGAAGAAAAGCAAGGCTAAGAATCGCCAAGACCACTTGGAGAACAGCCAAGTGATTCTGTTTGCCATGATTCTTTAGGTCACCAAAAGTTTCATAAGGCCGCCATGAGAAAAAGCCAACTTGGTGATGAAAAATTCACCTTGACGAAGTTTCGAATGGATCAACGATGGAAAGTCTGATCGCCAAAAGTTCAAATGAGGAAATGATTAAAGGGAAAGGCCAAGACGATAATAGAAAAGCACATTCGGTGCGTCGATGAACTGTTCAGAGACATAAGCCTAACTCTGCCGATATGTCCAAAAGTTGAAAATATGGAAGAGTATAAATATGATTTTTAAAAGATGAAAAGGAGTCCTTCCAATCCCTAAAATTCCTAAAAATTCTTACCCTGGGTTTTGGATCTAAAGACTTATTTTAGTAGTTTTTGAGTAGAATTTTTAGATTAGTTCTGATTTTAATTTGATTCCAAGCATTGTGAATACTTGAATTTTGGTACCTGGTTGATAGAGAACATAGTTGGTAATATTTTCGAGCTTTTTATTATGTATAGCTAAAACACCCATTCTTGGAGATGTGATTATGTGATTAAATGTTCTTATTAGCTTATGTATGTTATTATTTACTCACTTAAATGTTGATTTGAAGTGAGTTTGATTGATAGTTGTGTGTTAATTCATGAATTGTAGATGCAATGTAGTCTAACTTAGTATTCTAGGCTTGCTTGAGAAAGATGTTTTAGAATTCAAACTATCAATTGATAATTGTCGTGATTGGGTTATAGTTGATTCTGCTGGAGAGAGTGAATGTGAATTCAATCCTACCAATCCAACTCGATAGAGTAGATAAATTGAGGTTCTTGGTTGTTCATATAATTATAATTATCGAGGTTCGAGAGAGCTCGCTTGAATCGCGGTAGTTGATCGAGAGATGACTATTCATGAAAAAACATAGCCTACACACTAAGATTTAATGTATCTTAATAGATATTTAATCACCCATATAGCAAAATTATCATATAATCGGTCACATCCCCAAGAATCCTTCTATACTTGATTACTACCCTATTTTGCGTAGTTTTTAATTCTAACTCTAATCTCCCCCATTTTAAACTATTTGTCTTCCCCTTGAATTTACTTTAAATGTTTCTATAATGTTTACGTCTACAAACGACTAGAACACTTGTTTTACTTCATAATTGAATTCTCTCCTCTATTACTCTGTGTGGGATCGACCGCAACTTTTCGTTGGGTTTATAATAGATTGTGAACGCCTACTCTTAGAATTGGATGACACTTTATGCATCATACTCAAAGAGGGAGCATCTGGCGTCAATATATACTTAATCGAGAATCATACCATTTTACATCTGAAACCATATTGATTAGAAAAGTAAGCAACCTTTTATATGAATCTAGACAGACAAGGTCACAAGTAAATTAAATTTTAACAATATAAGGTCAACTAAGACATAGTACATTTGAACTTACTAATAAAGCTGACAAGGACATAAAACTAAACTGAACAAAACTTTACAAACTCTTACACAAAAGACTCTAAAGAGTAAAAAACATAGTGCACCGGATAGGGACCTGACCTACCCATTCCAAATGTGAAAATAGAGTTACGCAAATCTAGAACAAAACTCCTTAATGAAAGGAAAATACCAACTCTCAGCTGATGTCAGACACCCATTACTACTGACAATCAGAGCCTCTATCTGCACCTCCAACATGAATGCAGTGACTAGTGTCCCTAAGAAGAGGGATATCAGTATGAATAACATGTACTTGTATGTATGTCTGAAAACTCTAAATATAAGTATATCTATAAAAAAAACAATTGAACTATATTTAGGGTTATCAATAACTTGAGGCTCCAAAAGCAAAGAAAGAATAATGACTTAACATTTATCTATGAATGCAACAAATTAAGAACATATACCAATCATACTGCATTTATAGTGAATTGTATGATAATCCAGTCCTAGAAGTGACCTTACCTAGCCGAGTTGGTCGTCTCAGTTGTGTAATGACTTAGTAAGTATCTGCCCACCAGACATACCTGCCATGGTGGTGTAAATATTAGATTGTCTGCCCACCTGACATGCCTCCCGTGGTGGTGTGGTGACTCAGTTATCTTCCCACCCGATATTCCTGTCGTGGTTGTGTACTGAACTATAGCTGCAACTATCGGTGTATCTTCCATCAGTAGTCTAATACAAATTCATAACCATTGTCATCTACTATGCTAGAGGGGCTCATATCAAATATGTCAAATTACTAAGGCACATAGGAAAGCCGCCTCTAAAACTATGGCCTTAATAAGCCCCTTTAAAACCCTATGAATTAGAACGATATAAATGTAACATATAAAAATTTCAAATATTGTATAAATACACATAATAATATTTAAACAACAATATAAAGATAGATGTCATGAACAATCAAGTATGCTTATGAATGATGAAGTAAATATGTTTCGGTCGCCTTCACACATATCTTTAACTACAGCACATGTATTAATATTTTCGTATGAGCCACTAACATTAATAATCGGCAAATATACATATATCCCACCCATAAAACGCTTCCTTTACCCATGCCGATAATTATACAATATGCATATATACTACTAAGAAGATGCTTCCTTTACCCATACCGATATATAATTGAGCACCTGTTATTAATCTATTGTGTCATTGGCCTTTCATAGCTCTTAATATTTTTTGCTTAGTCACATGGAAATATGAAACTTATATACCCGAATACTTCGTGTGTATATATATATATATATATATATATATTTATATATATGTGCCATTCGAGTAAATATATTAATTTATCTAAACATTTAGAAAATTATATATTTCACCATGTTTACATAAACACTCTAATAGAATCATTCCCTACATCAATATTAGTTATAAACATAGAAGTACTACTTCTATCAATGGCGTAGATTAGTGCTTGAAAATGATGGAAAGACGCGCCTTTAAATAACTTGACTTGAGTCCTTTAACGTATTAAATTGACTGATTTATCCCTTAAGCCTTCAATGTAAACATACAACCAATTAAAATTTAACTTTAGGTAGTTACACAACATATCGATGTTTGGTCGTCAATTCAACAAACACATGGTTGGGCATAAGATCAAGAGATACTCAAATCGATCTGTGTTCAGAATTTTCAACCCATTATATTACTAGCATCAATACCCTACATTAATATAAATCCAAAAAATTAACCAACAGCTTCTACACCACTCCATAGACTCCCTCCTCACAAAAAAACATCACATATATCATAGATTAGAACCTGGTCATACCATTATTGAAGAAAATACAATTGTTTAAGCTCACATGAAGCAAGGATAAAAATCGTTTCCTTTACTCCAAAGAGAGAAGTGTATGAATTCAAGGCTTAGTTAAAGCACCAATCTTGATCCTTGGTTGATTTCTCTACTATGGATTTTTTATGGGAGAGGGATTGAATAACAAGAAAAGAGGAGCTTCCAAAATAACTTGATTAATGTATATAATGAATTCAAGTCGCACATATGTATTTTACAAATGTTTAAACCGACTTAACATCTGCCAGCCACGTGCCTATCAAAACCAATTTATGCCTCAGTGTAGTCTCTAGTTAAAAAAACATATCTTCTTACTCCGAAGTATTATTGATGATAGGTTTTGTTCATTGCAAACAAGACTCAAATATCTTTGGTTTGATATATTATAGGCCAGATAACACAATATATATTTGGAAATATACGTATCCCAAGTCAGACCATATAAGGGATTACAAGGAATAATTTGTCTCAATGAGACCTTTTACTTGTACTATTTTTCCAAGGCTGTCTATTGCCTCAAACCTTAATATAACACTTATGTTGACATAATATAAGTAACAATCAATATGGTCATCCATTTTAAATTTTTTCCTCCCGAAAACTCATTAAAAAAACAATGCAAAGTGAAAAGTATAGTTTTTGACACAGACGTGTTAAGATTAGTGAGTTAGTCCCCTTAAAATATATGGGGTTTTGCATCCTCTTCCCCTTAAAAATATTCATCCTTGAATGAGGGTTAAATTTACTTTATCATTAGCTTGCTTCACTAAATCTACCCTAAATAATTTTGCCTAGCTGAGTCCAAATTATACTATTGGCGATCTACACTTTCGCCCATATAAAGATTCATGAGGATCAAATTCAATATCATACTAAATTACTTTCAAGTCTAATACATAGGCAGGCAACATAACTTCAAGTGTATGAATAGTGTGTTTAGCCTATCCATCTCTCCGCCGATGGAATGCGGTACTTAGGCTAACTTGGGTACATAGATCTTTTTGTGAAGATTTCCAGAAGTTTACTACAAATTGAACAACTCTATTTAAAATAATTGATAAAGAAATTCAATGTACCTCCTTCTCGACCGAGGTAAACCTGTAATGAAATTCATATTAATTAAAGCCCCTTTACATGATGGTATGTCATTGTTTTTGTTAGGCTTCCATATATTTGGAACTAAATCTTCACTTGCTGAAAATTAGAATATTGAGCAATAAACTGTGTAATGTCTCTTTTATTGCCGTCCCACCATTAAATTTGAATCAGGTCGCGATAAGTTTTTGTGGAACCTGGATGTACATAATACCAGGAGTAATGCCCTTCCATCACAATTTGATCTCATAATTTACCCACATTAAGCACACATACGACTCTCACATCTGAAAACTCTATAAAGATAACAATCAAATAGGCTCTACTTTTGTTGAAATATGTTGTCTCTAAGAAATACCAACTCAACATCGTCATATTGTAGCTATATTACTTGTGCTACAAAGGAAGATTTTGTGGTGTTGTGAACAACAACGCCTTCATCTTTGAAATGAAGCAACTGAATCTATAAATTAGCTACTTGCTGCAAAGATTTTGCCATTTCAATTTTGTCAGCCTCTACATAACTCAAACTGTCCATAGATTTGTGTCTTAAAGCATCTCTCACAACATTTGTTTTACCTGAATGGTATAAAATGCTCACATCATAATATTTTAGAAATATAAACCATCTTCTTTGAATAAGGTTCTTGGAAGCAACAGGTAAGTCTGCTAATTTGTGATTATTCAACAATGTTTATGTCAGCCTATAAATCATGATGCTATGGTATGGAAATATGTATGATGTTGCTATGTGTATATGTTGGGCTATGAACATGTTACTTGTGAGGTCATGATAAGAACACGAAAAATGAAAGTTACAATATTCTCTATTACGCTTTACACAAGATGACTATGTTATGTTAATCTCACATACGAAGGGTTATGATGAAAGGAAATTCTCATCTAATCCTAAAAGAGCTCATGATTATGTTTATACAAGGAGTTAATCTCCTATGACCTATTATAAGTTTATGATAAAAGAAAACTTAAAGGTTATTCAAGAAAGAGAATTAAGCTAAGCACCGATGAACTATATATGAGAGGTGTCCCTTCCCTAGTTAGAAGGTAGGTCACAATGACTCTCATGAGATTGAGGATGCCATGTAATGTGGAACTATGGGTCTCTAATACATCTCGTAGTTCTTGAACTATGTTGCCACCATAGGATACTAGCTAGTGGATCCACCTAGAAAGATGTCATGTTTGGTTCTACTTTGGCCGGTAGACCACCTTCTTTCGTGTGGGGCTATGACACCGGATTCCATGTTTAGCTCACATGGTACATGTCGGTTAAAAAAATGTTCCTTCATGTAAAATGAAATACAAGTAAATGAACGTTGACTAGGGTGACTTGAGGAGTTTGCTTAGTATAGGTAGGGGTATGAGACTCTACCTAGACATTGCACAAGTTGACTCTAAGGGAAGTCCTAGGATATTGTTCTTATGTAATATGATAACATGAAGGATATAAGTTTATGATACATGATGTTACTCTTATATGATGTTGTTCTTTTTGATGAATATGTTATTGGGTTATATTGTTAAATGAAGTGATGACTACTTATGTTACTAGTTATATGAAGCAAAGCTTTACTCATGGTAAGATTGGGCATAAGGCTCGAGATTTCCCTAATGGGAAGGGACAAGATAAGGCTGGTCAAGCTCAAGCAAGTGGTTCTAGTGATGCTCCTAAGAAGAACCGCTTCTTTGCTCTCCGCACTGGGGGTGAGCAATAGACCTCTCGCGATGTGGTGACCGGTATGTTGAAAGTCTTTTCTATTGATGTGTATGATTTACTTGATCCTGGTGCTACTTTGTCATTTGTTACACCCCTTGTAGCTAAAAAGTTTTATATTTTGCCCTATATTTTGAATGAACCTTTTATAGTGTCTATCCCAGTGGGTGAGTCGGTGGTTTCAAAAAGAGTGTATAGAAATTGTCATATAATGTTGCCCAATAGAGTTTCTCATGTTGAACTAGTAGAACTTGATATGCTTGATTTTGATATCATTTTCTGTATAGATTGGTTGCATGCGTGCTTTGCCTCTATTGATGGTAAAACAAGGGTGGTGAGGTTTAACTTTCCAAATGAACCCGCTGTTTAGTGGAAAAGGGGAAATTCTATTCATAGAGGTCGTATCATCTCTCGTCTAAAATCATGCAAAATGATATCAAAGAGTTGTCTATATCACATAGTAAGAGTCCAAGATTTAGACTAAAAAATTTCTCCCATTAAGTCGATCCCCGTAGTAAGTGAATTTTCGGAGGTCTTTCCTAATGATCTTCCCGGTATTACTCCTGAACGAGAAATTGATTTTTTTATCAATTTGCTACCGGATACGAATCACACTTCAATTACTCCTTATCGTATGGCTCCGGCCGAATTAAAGGAGTTGAAGGTTCAACTCAAAGATTTACTCGACAAAGGCTTCATTAGACCTAGTATTTCTCGATTGAGTGCTCTGGTTTTGTTTGTGAAGAAGAAGGATGGATCCTTAAGAATGTGCATTGATTATCGCCAACTCAATAAAGTCACTATTAGAACAAGTATCCTCTCCCTCGTATTGACGTCTTGATTGATCAACTCCAAGGGCAAAGCTACTTTTCTAAGATTAACTTGAGATCGGGGTATCACCAACATAGAGTGAGAGGTTAGGATATACCAAAGACGACATTTCATATTAGATATGGTCACTATGAGTTCTTAATAATATCCTTTCTCACTAATACTCCAGTGGCATTTATGGAGCTACTGAATAGTGTGTTACGAAGTAACCTAGATGCATTTGTCATTGTCTTTATTGACGACATCTTGGTATATTCAAAAAACAAAGGTGATCACATGAACCATTTTGAGGGTGGTGTTGCAAGTACTTAAAGAACATTAATTGTTTGCCAAGTATTGCAAATGTGAGTTTTGGTTGAGGTCGGTGGAATTTCTTTGTCATGTCATCTCTAGTGAGGGAGTTGAGGTTGATCCAAGGAAAACGGAGGCGGTGAGATGTCAGCCTAGACCATTGACTCCAACCGACATTAATAGTTTCTTGGGTCTAGCGGATTACTATCGGAGGTTTGTGGATTGTTTTGAGTCTATTGCATCTCCCTTGACTACTTTGACCCAAAAGAGTAAGGAGTTTGAGTGGTCTTAGGAATGTTAGAAGAGCTTTTGAATCTTGAAACAAAGGCGTACTTGCACTCCGGTGTTGACTTTACCGGAGGGTTCAAAGGGATTCGTGTGTATTGTGATGCATCCCGAGTGGGTTTGGGGTGTATGCTTATACAACATGGGAAAGTAATCACCTATGCTTCTAGACAACTTAAGGTGCATGAGAAGAACTATTCCACTCATGATCTTGAGTTAGCAGCCGTGGTATTCGCCTTGAAAATATGGTGGCATTACTTGTATGCTGTTCATGTTTATTTTATACCGACCACAAGAGTCTCCAATAATTGTTTACTCAAAAGTAGTTAAATCTATGACAAAGAAGGTGGTTAGAATTGTTGAAAGATTACGACATGAGTGTTCTCTATCACCCCGGTAAGGCCAATGTGGTTGCGGATGCTCTAAGTCGTATGTCCATGGGTAGTGTGTCTCATGTAGAGGAAGCGAAGAAAGACCTAGCGAAAGATGTTCATAGGTTGGCTAGATTGGGAATTAGATTTGAAGATTCTCCAAATTGTGGCATTTGTCACGACCCGGATTCTGGAATGCGGACCGAGACCGGCGTCATTAACCTCTCAGAGGTCGCAGACAAGCCTCTTCTTAGCTTTCATCACAATCATATAGTCAAAATTTGCAGAAATTTAAATCTTTTATAGGAATGAAGTATACTTAGACCGTACGACATTTTAAAAACTTGTCTCACATATATAAAACCATCTAAAGAGTGCAAATCCAATAATAGTCAATAAGTCATATAAGCCTTAATACAAAGAATCAAAAGAATATAATGATAACTACTAAATCTTCATAACGCTGGAAAATTGAGATGGTAACGTCCCGAACATAAGGACCTACCGCGACATGGAGAAAGAGTTCCAAGCTTCTTCAAATCGATCGCTTTAACTTCAATTGCCGGAACCTACAGTTGTAGTAAAATAAAGTAATGGGGTTAGTACGCCACATGTACTAAGTATGGGTATATGCGCATAACACATAACACATAGGGACATGCATGAAAAACGATCATTTATCATATCTTTAGAAAACATGCTAAGTCATATAAAAGTCTTCAATGCACATACCATATAACACGTAAACAAGTTAAACATTCCATAACTTTAGGCATGATCATAATCAAAGACATCTTCTCATGGCATCATGTTAACATTTCATATTCAATAGATCATATAAACATAACATACAAAACACTTACCAATGATCCCATATCCAACCTACAAGTGCAATGGTCATGTGAAGCCCCATAACCCCACATAACCGAGTAGATAAGATAGAAGACCATAAGTAAAATTTGCTTCATATAACTTTAACATAGTTAGTTATTGTTCACATAACAATATAGCCAAATAATAATTCAATCATAATAGCCAACATTCATATAAAAGTAACATCATATATCATAAACATATATCTTTCATATCATCATATTACTTATGAAAAATCTCCTAGGACTTCCCTTAGAGTCTACTTGTGCAATGTCTAGGTTGCGTCCCATACCACCACCTAAGCTAAGCGAACTCCTCAAGTCACCCTAGTAAACTTTCGTTTACTTGTTTTACATGAGGGAACATAGGCATTAACTGACATAGACCATGTGAGCTAAACATGGAATCCGATGTCTTCCCCACACTGAAAAGAGGTGGTCCTACCGGCCAAAGTAGAACCAAACATGACGTAGCTTTCTAGGTGGATCCACTAGCTAGTATCCTATGGTGGCAACATAGTTCAAGAACTAGGACATGTATTAGAGACCCATAGTCCACATTACATGGCAGCCTCAATCTCATGAGAATCTTTGTGAACCTACCTTCCCGCTGGGGAAGGGACACTTCCCATATCTAGTTCATCGGTGCTTAGCTTAAGTCCCTTTTTTGAAATCACCTTTAATTTGTATTTTATAAAAACTTATCATAGGTCATTCGATATTATCTCCCTGTATAACATCATCATGATATCTTTTAGATTAGATGACACTTGTCCTTTCATCGTAACCTATCTTTTCTTATGTGAGATTAACATAATATAGTCACCTTGTCAAAACCTTACAAGGGATAACATAAACTTGCATATTCATATTCTTGTCATAATCTCACAATTTACATGTTCATATCCAGAATATTCACATAGCAACATCATACATACTTTCATAACATAGCATCATGACTTATACACTAGCATAAACATCTTAGAGTAATCACAATTTTAGATTACTTACCTCTCGCTCCCAAGAATCTTATTCATCATGCAGTATTCATATTCATACATAGTGAAATACTCAATGACATAATCAAGACAACTCATAAAATCATGTAGAAGATCAATGCAAATCATAGGAGAAGGGAAACGGGTCATAAAAGGGTTCATTCGAATCTTAAATTCTAACCCTAACGTTTTCATGTTATCAAACACTATAAACAACCCATTTAAAACCATCACATAGAGAAACATCATGTATCACACGTTATTCAAACATTATCAATAAATTATTCAACAATTCATGCAAAATTATATATAGAAAAACGTTTACTTTTCATTGAAAATAATAAATCTAGGGTTAGGAAGAAAATCCGTTTTGTAGAGTAAAACCCTAGTATTTAAAGTTTTTGAAAACATAGTTGAAAGGACCTCTTGGGGAAAGAAATCCCAAGAGTGAAAACCCATACCTTATTGTAGAATTAAATCTACGAAGATCAATACGAACTTTGCACGAAAAACCTTTGAAACGTCCTTGTTAGCGTCCTAGGGTTTAGCTTGCGACTTCTCTGGTTCTCACCTTTTTCTCTTGACTTTTGTTGTAGCGTTTTGTTTTAAGAGAATAACGTGTCTGACCCTTTATAAGCTGAATGTTAACTAATTGTACTTGAAATATATAACCTAATTAATGTATACCAATTAGCTAATTACAAAAATGCCTCTCCTAGATTGACTAGGATTTGAAGATTCTAGGCTTTACTGATTTTTGGTCTCTCCTTGTAGATTTCGGTTTTGTCCTATTAATTTAGAGAAAGGGACCAAGAGGGAATAAAACCCATACCTGAAGTCGTTCAATGGGGTTATAACGTGCTGCCAATACCCCCACTAAGCCAACGTCTCACCACCGAAATCACAAGCACAATCCGTCGAGAACTTGATTTTTTTTACTTTTTGTTTTTATACTTATTTTGATTTTGAGTTTGAGCGATCAAGTTCTTGAATGTGGATGAACTTTGTTATATTTTTGTTCTGTTCTTTGTTTTACAAAAAGTTTAGCGTGAAAGGGAGAGAGGAATAGAGAGAAACGTGTGATAGTGTTAGCTTAGGATTAGGAGATTAGGTGGAGACTTAGTCAAATTAGGATTTATCATTAATTAAAAAAATCTGATTTTTTTTCCTTTTTCCTAAGTCAGCAATTTAAATATTAATTAATTTAATTAATTCACTAAATACAATTTAATCAATTAAATCATTGCTTCCACCAAGGCTCGAACCCGGGTGGACCTAGATTTCGCTTAAAGGGTCAAATTCGGCCACCTCTACCCGAATTTCCCCTTAACCATATTAATTAATTAATTAACTACAATACTACCCTTATCTTGGAAAAGATCATTTTACCCCTAGACCCTCCAAACCTAAGATTACCCCTTTTAAGTCCGGTAAAACTCATCCGGGTGAATCTCTTCAATTCGGGTGCCCTACATGGTTGGTTCTCACCTTGCCTAGCTCAAATAACTCACCAAGTTGGTGGCTTGTCTAGTGCATAGGTTCTGAGGTCTGGTTCTACGCGGAACAAGCCGTGTGAACCCGGTCTAATTCATGCATTCTAGGTACGTTTAAGCATTATTTAGCATAGTTATTTTCAGGTTGTTACAGAATAGGTTTAAAATGACCTTATATTAACATATATTAATCCCCTTAACTACCCAAAACACCCCTCACATGGATGGTCCTTTTAATTTAGTAAAACATAACTTTTAAATCATAGAATTATAGTCGCGGAACAAATCTGCGTCGCAGAGCTGTTCCCACATGTTTTTAGAAATAAATTTTGGGAGAAAAGAGTCCATGACAACATCCACAATGCGGACAAACATTTTGTCCCTTTGTGGAGATAGTTTGCGACGCGCACATGCTCCCTCCATGCCTTGTGCTCGCTTCCTTGGGTAGCTTGTTTGCCAAATTTTTGGGTCCTCTTCAAGGACCGCTAAGGTGGTCCTTGGTGGGTCACACATGTACATTTTTATCATAAAAACATTATTTTATCTATTTAAAGTATTTTTTAAAGTTTTATCCTTCATACGATACTCCCAAACCTTCACAAGACATAAGGACACCTACTAGTTCACTTTTACTAGCTTCCGGACGTCATGATCGTTTCTTGACGTTTAAGCTCTAATACATATAAATCAAGTGAATTACACTAATTTAGGTCTGTATACACCATTTTAATCATTATTCATTAGGTGAGTCTCTAGCCTAGATAAGTTTATCTCCGAGGTACGGGCAAGCCTATGGGAAAATTCATGCATGTGTTTATCCTTGAGAGAGTGAGAGTTTCTTTTCACTATGAAATTATGAAATTTTGAAATTTTGATGAGCTTTGTGTGAGAAGGGAATCATTTTTGATGTGATGGCATTCAAATACTTTTGTTGAGCTTAATTTGCATTTGAAGATAGAATTGCGAACTTGAATTTCATTTGATAATGGATGGTCACAATTTGAAACTTGTAGTGCGCAGTTGAACATTGCAAGGGTAGATTGAACCTCACGTGCATTCATGTTGAAACTTGAGTAGCACTATTTGTAGACATATTTTTGAGCTAATCGATCTTGTATTTTTACCTTAGGACAAGCAAAAGTTTAAGTTGGGGGTGTTGATGAGTCGGGGATTTCGAATCATTTATGTCTTAATTATTACAGTTTTATTTTCCTAAATGCCTACTTTACGCTCGAAACCGATGTTCAAATGTTAATTTGAAACAGTTAAGGCAAAATAGCAAGGCAAAGACATTACCGGGAAAATAAGAGCAGAAAAGCTAAAATATGGAAGAAAAGCAAGGCTAAGAATCGCCAAGACCACTTGGAGAACAACCAAGTGATTCTGTTTTCCATGATTCTTTAGGTCACCAAAAGTTTCATAAGGCCGCCATGAGAAAAAGCCAACTTGGTGATGAAAAATTCACCTTGACGAAGTTCCGAATGGATCAACGATTGAAAGTCTGATCGCCAAAAGTTCAAATGAGGAAATGATTAAAGGGAAAGGCCAAGACGATAATAGAAAAGCACATTCGGTGCGTCGATGAACTGTTCAGAGACATAAGCCTAACTCTGCCGATATGTCCAAAAGTTGAAAATATGGAAGAGTATAAATATGATTTTTAAAAGATGAAAAGGAGTCCTTCCAATCCCTAAAATTCCTAAAAATTCTTACCCTGGGTTTTGTATCTAAAGACTTATTTTAGTAGTTTTTGAGTAGAATTTTTAGATTAGTTCTGATTTTAATTTGATTCCAAGCATTGTGAATACTTGAATTTTGGTACCTGGTTGATAGAGAACATAGTTGGTAATATTTTCGAGCTTTTTATTATGTATAGCTAAAACACCCATTCTTGGAGATGTGATTATGTGATTAAATGTTCTTATTAGCTTATGTATGTTATTATTTACTCACTTAAATGTTGATTTGAAGTGAGTTTGATTGATAGTTGTGTGTTAATTCATGAATTGTAGATGCAATGTAGTCTAACTTAGTATTCTAGGCTTGCTTGAGAAAGATGTTTTAGAATTCAAACTATCAATTGATAATTGTCGTGATTGGGTTATAGTTGATTCTGCTGGAGAGAGTGAATGTGAATTCAATCCTACCAATCCAACTCGATAGAGTAGATAAATTGAGGTTCTTGGTTGTTCATATAATTATAATTATCGAGGTTCGAGAGAGCTCGCTTGAATCGCGGTAGTTGATCGAGAGATGACTATTCATGAAAAAACATAGCCTACACACTAAGATTTAATGTATCTTAATAGATATTTAATCACCCATATAGCAAAATTATCATATAATCGGTCACATCCCCAAGAATCCTTCTATACTTGATTACTACCCTATTTTGCGTAGTTTTTAATTCTAACTCTAATCTCACCCATTTTAAACTATTTGTCTGCCCCTTGAATTTACTTTAAATGTTTCTATAATGTTTACGTCTACAAACGACTAGAACACTTGTTTTACTTCATAATTGAATTCTCTCCTCTATTACTCTGTGTGGGATCGACCGCAACTTTTCGTTGGGTTTATAATAGATTGTGAACGCCTACTCTTAGAATTGGATGACACTTTATGCATCATACTCAAAGAGGGAGCATCTGGCGTCAATATATACTTAATCGAGAATCATACCATTTTACATCTGAAACCATATTGATTAGAAAAGTAAGCAACCTTTTATATGAATCTATACAGACAAGGTCACAAGTAAATTAAATTTTAACAATATAAGGTCAACTAAGACATAGTACATTTGAACTTACTAATAAAGCTGACAAGGACATAAAACTAAACTGAACAAAACTTTACAAACTCTTACACAAAAGACTCTAAAGAGTAAAAAACATAGTGCACCGGATAGGGACCTGACCTACCCATTCCAAATGTGAAAATAGAGTTACGCAAATCTAGAACAAAACTCCTTAATGAAAGGAAAATACCAACTCTCAGCTGATGTCAGACACCCATTACTACTGACAATCAGAGCCTCTATCTGCACCTCCAACATGAATGCAGTGACTAGTGTCCCTAAGAAGAGGGATATCAGTATGAATAACATGTACTTGTATGTATGTCTGAAAACTCTAAATATAAGTATATCTATAAAAAAAAAACAATTGAACTATATTTAGGGTTATCAATAACTTGAGGCTCCAAAAGCAAAGAAAGAATAATGACTTAACATTTATCTATGAATGCAACAAATTAAGAACATATACCAATCATACTGCATTTATAGTGAATTGTATGATAATCCAGTCCTAGAAGTGACCTTACCTAGCCGAGTTGGTCGTCTCAGTTGTGTAATGACTTAGTAAGTATCTGCCCACCAGACATACCTGCCATGGTGGTGTAAATATTAGATTGTCTGCCCACCTGACATGCCTCCCGTGGTGGTGTGGTGACTCAGTTATCTTCCCACCCGATATTCCTGTCGTGGTTGTGTACTGAACTATAGCTGCAACTATCGGTGTATCTTCCATCAGTAGTCTAATACAAATTCATAACCATTGTCATCTACTATGCTAGACGGGCTCATATCAAATATGTCAAATTACTAAGGGACATAGGAAAGCCGCCTCTAAAACTATGGCCTTAATAAGCCCCTTTAAAACCCTATGAATTAGAACGATATAAATGTAACATATAAAAATTTCAAATATTGTATAAATACACATAATAATATTTAAACAACAATATAAAGATAGATGTCATGAACAATCAAGTATGCTTATGAATGATGAAGTAAATATGTTTCGGTCGCCTTCACACATATCTTTAACTACAGCACATGTATTAATATTTTCGTATGAGCCACTAACATTAATAATCGGCAAATATACATATATCCCACCCATAAAACGCTTCCTTTACCCATGCCGATAATTATACAATATGCATATATACTACTAAGAAGATGCTTCCTTTACCCATACCGATATATAATTGAGCACCTGTTATTAATCTATTGTGTCATTGGCCTTTCATAGCTCTTAATATTTTTTGCTTAGTCACATGGAAATATGAAACTTATATACCCGAATACTTCGTGTGTGTATATATATATATATATATATATATCTTTATATATAGGTGCCATTCGAGTAAATATATTAATTTATCGAAACATTTAGAAAATTATATATTTCACTATGTTTACATAAACACTCTAATAGAATCATTCCCTACATCAATATTAGTTATAAACATAGAAGTACTACTTCTATCAATGGCGTAGATTAGTGCTTGAAAATAATGGAAAGACGCGCCTTTAAATAACTTGACTTGAGTCCTTTAACGTATTAAATTGACCGATTTATCCCTTAAGCCTTCAATGTAAACATACAACCAATTAAAATTTAACTTTAGGTAGTTACACAACATATCGATGTTTGGTCGTCAATTCAACAAACACATGGTTGGGCATAAGATCAAGAGATACTCAAATCGATCTGTGTTCAGAATTTTCAACCCATTATATTACTAGCATCAATACCCTACATTAATATAAATCCAAAAAATTAACCAACAGCTTCTACACCACTCCATAGACTCCCTCCTCACAAAAAAACATCACATATATCATAGATTAGAACCTGGTCATACCATTATTGAAGAAAATACAATTGTTTAAGCTCACATGAAGCAAGGATAAAAATCGTTTCCTTTACTCCAAAGAGAGAAGTGTATGAATTCAAGGCTTAGTTAAAGCACCAATCTTGATCCTTGGTTGATTTCTCTACTATGGATTTTTTATGGGAGAGGGATTGAATAACAAGAAAAGAGGAGCTTCCAAAATAACTTGATTAATGTATATAATGAATTCAAGTCGCACATATGTATTTTACAAATGTTTAAACCGACTTAACATCTGCCAGCCACGTGCCTATCAAAACCAATTTATGCCTCAGTGTAGTCTCTAGTTAAAAAAACATATCTTCTTACTCCGAAGTATTATTGATGATAGGTTTTGTTCATTGCAAACAAGACTCAAATATCTTTGGTTTGATATATTATAGGCCCTATAACACAATATATATTTGGAAATATACGTATCCCAAGTCAGACCATATAAGGGATTACAAGGAATAATTTGTCTCAATGAGACCTTTTACTTGTACTATTTTTCCAAGGCTGTCTATTGCCTCAAACCTTAATATAACACTTATGTTGACATAATATAAGTAACAATCAATATGGTCATCCATTTTAAATTTTTTTCTCCCGAAAACTCATTAAAAAAACAATGCAAAGTGAAAAGTATAGTTTTTGACACAGACGTGTTAAGATTAGTGAGTTAGTCCCCTTAAAATATATGGGGTTTTGCATCCTCTTCCCCTTAAAAATATTCATCCTTGAATGAGGGTTAAATTTACTTTATCATTAGCTTGCTTCACTAAATCTACCCTAAATAATTTTGCCTAGCTGAGTCCAAATTATACTATTGGCGATCTACACTTTCGCCCATATAAAGATTCATGAGGATCAAATTCAATATCATACTAAATTACTTTCAAGTCTAATACATAGGCAGGCAACATAACTTCAAGTGTATGAATAGTGTGTTTAGCCTATCCATCTCTCCGCCGATGGAATGCGGTACTTAGGCTAACTTGGGTACATAGATCTTTTTGTGAAGATTTCCAGAAGTTTACTACAAATTGAACAACTCTATTTAAAATAATTGACAAAGAAATTCAATGTACCTCCTTCTCGACCGAGGTAAACCTGTAATGAAATTCATATTAATTAAAGCCCCTTTACATGATGCTATGTCATTGTTTTTGTTAGGCTTCCATATATTTGGAACTCAATCTTCACTTGCTGAAAATTAGAATATTGAGCAATAAATTGTGTAATGTCTCTTTTATTGCCGTCCCACCATTAAATTTGAATCAGGTCGCGATAAGTCTTTGTGGAACCTGGATGTACATAATACCAGGAGTAATGCCCTTCCATCACAATTTGATCTCATAATTTACCCACATTAAGCACACATACGACTCTCACATCTGAAAACTCTATAAAGATAACAATCAAATAGGCTCTACTTTTGTTGAAATATGTTGTCTCTAAGAAATACCAACTCAACATCGTCATATTGTAGCTATATTACTTGTGCTACAAAGGAAGATTTTGTGGTGTTGTGAACAACAACGCCTTCATCTTTGAAATGAAGCAACTGAATCTATAAATTAGCTACTTGCTGCAAAGATTTTGCCATTTCAATTTTGTCAGCCTCTACATAACTCAAACTGTCCATAGATTTGTGTCTTAAAGCATCTCTGACAACATTTGTTTTACCTGAATGGTATAAAATGCTCACATCATAATATTTTAGAAATATAAACCATCTTCCTTGAATAAGGTTCTTGGAAGCAACAGGTAAGTCTGCTAATTTGTGATTATTCTACAATGTTTATGTCAGCCTATAAATCATGATGCTATGGTATGGAAATATGTATGATGTTGCTATGTGTATATGTTGGGCTATGAACATGTTACTTGTGAGGTCATGATAAGAACACGAAAAATGAAAGTTACAATATTCTCTATTACGCTTTACACAAGATGACTATGTTATGTTAATCTTACATACGAAGGGTTATGATGAAAGGAAATTCTCATCTAATCCTAAAAGAGCTCATGATTATGTTTATACAAGAACTTAATCTCCTATGACCTATTATAAGTTTATGATAAAAGAAAACTTAAAGGTTATTCAAGAAAGAGAATTAAGCTAAGCACCGATGAACTATATATGAGAGGTGTCCCTTCCCTAGTTAGAAGGTAGGTCACAATGACTCTCATGAGATTGAGGATGCCATGTAATGTGGAACTATGGGTATCTAATACATCTCGTAGTTCTTGAACTATGTTGCCACCATAGGATACTAGCTAGTGGATCCACCTAGAAAGATGTCATGTTTGGTTCTACTTTGGCCGGTAGACCACCTTCTTTCGTGTGGGGCTATGACACCGGATTCCATGTTTAGCTCACATGGTACATGTCGGTTAAGGAGAATGTTCCCTCATGTAAAATGAAATACAAGTAAATGAACGTTGACTAGGGTGACTTGAGGAGTTTGCTTAGTATAGGTAGGGGTATGAGACTCTACCTAGACATTGCACAAGTTGACTCTAAGGGAAGTCCTAGGATATTGTTCTTATGTAATATGGTAACATGAAGGATATAAGTTTATGATACATGATGTTACTCTTATATGATGTTGTTCTTTTTGATGAATATGTAATTGGGTTATATTGTTAAATGAAGTGATGACTACTTATGTTACTAGTTATATGAAGCAAAGCTTTACTCATGGTATTCTATCTTATCTACTTGGTTGTGTGGGGTTATGGGGCTTCACATGACCATTGCACTTCTAGGTTGGGGATGAGATCATTGGTAAGTGTTTTGTATGTTATGTTTATATGATAATTTTAATATGAAATGTTAACATGACTCTATGATAATATTTTTTTGATTATGATCATGCTTTAAGTTGATGGAATCCTTAACTAGTATATGTTATATGGTATGTGCATTGAAGAGTTTCATATGACTTAGCATGTTTCCTAAAGATATGCTAAATGATCCTTTTTCATGAATGTCCTTAAATGTTATGTGCATATACCCATACTTAGTACATGTGCCGTACTAACCCGATTAATTTATATTACTAAAATTGTAGGTTCCAACCATTGAAGTTTAAGGAGGTTGATTTGAAGAACCTTGGAACTCTTCCTCCAAGTCTTGGTAGGTCCTCATGTTCGTGGATGCTATCTATCATATTATAGCTTATGAATAATTTAGTAGTTATTAAGAATATTCAATTTCCATTATGTTTGTTGGATTCTTTTGTATTAAGCCCTATATGGCATATTTACTATTTATTGGCTAATTCCAGATTCATACTCTTTAGATGATTTTATATATATGAGACAAGTTTTTAGAATATCATATGTCTTTATGAATGTTAAGTATGAAGTCTAAGTCTACTGCAAATAGAATGTAAAAGTTTTAAATTATCCGCAATTTTTACTGACCACATGTTATGACGAATGCTAAGCGCTTGTCTGAGTGTGAAAATTATCATATGTTACGCCTCCCTGGGTGTGACAATTATCATTGGTAAGAATATCTTATTGTGTGAATTGATTGGAAAGGATAATGAATGGTGATAATGGCTATGGGAAGGTGGTGAGTTAACCTAATTCCTTTGTTTAACATATAATTGATATTAAATTGTTATTGATTGGTATGGTCGACTTGTGGTGGAGGTGTTTATATGTTATATATGTTATGATCATGTCCTTGTCGGTATTGTTATGTGAGTTATTGTTTTATCATGTTATAGTTGGTATAGATGAACAATGTGAAGGAGGACATGGTATATGTGCATGTGTTAGGTGTGAGTATGATCCCTATAAGTGATGGTATTATGATGTTGCATCTTGATTGGTAGAATTAGGTTCCTCTACTTTATACATGAAAGTTATGTGAATGTGATCTCTTGACTCGGTAGGATTAGACGTCCTTGTCATGTACGTGTATGAATGAATTAAAGAATCAAGTCTAGTATCGGTAGACCTAAAGGAGTTGTCCTTCTATAAAAGACTTATATGGAAACTTGAATATGAAAAGAAGGTTAAGAATGAGCAATCCATTAAGAAAGTATTATGAGTTGGTAGAGATTAGTAATGGTAACTTCTCTAATACACCCAGGGAATGAATTACTCTATGAGAATAAAGGCAAAGCACCGAGACAATATGCTTGTGGAGTATCTCTATATGATAATAAGACTAGAGTACAAAGAAGCCCTTGATTTCTTTAACCATGCGCAAACATGGGATGAGTCCTAGTTCTACCTTTGGCAAGTAGAACACCTTCCCTGGTATGGGGTCCTTATGACACTTGATTCCATATAAAGATAGTATGGTTTATGTTGGTTAATGCCTAATCTCATCATATGAGATGTGAACTCTAGTTATGTATAGTTTCTACAACGTGTGTGTAGTGGAAAGGGACGTTGTCTACACATTGAACGAGTAGGCTTAAAGATGCTAGGTGAGTTTCCTAGGTCTTCCAAGACTATTAGGTGAAGTCCTCTAATTGTTGGATTGTCTCTTAAATAGGCTTAATGAATGTTGTTTACTTAGTTAAAGCATGTTTGATACAAAGGTTCCTATCTAGGGTAGCATTGAGGATTACTTAGTTAGGCTTGAAGAGGGTGTATGGGCGGTCTCTTCTTGTCTTACTTAGTTGAGTCTTAGAGTAACCTTAGGTGGAGAGTTTAAATAGTTAAAATGGAATAATCTTACTTTGGAATGTCTTGAGGAACACTTAGGTGGATGTGAAGGGGTGGTATGGGCGGTCTCTTCATTTCTTATTTAGGTAGGTCTTAGGATCACCTTTAGTAGGACGTCTAAATGCTTATGTGTATTCTAAATATATTAGTCTCTTATGAACTACTTGAATAGGTCTTATGTGTGTGTATTGACTTCAAGATGGTTTTTATACTTGTTTAATGAGACTTATATCAAAAGATAATGAATGTTATGTTTTAAAGTAAATGTCCATTTTAGCATGGATTCTTAAAGGATGTCTTTAATGGTGTGGAGCTTGATATGTGATTTCCACGCTCAATGAAAGGAATCCTTAAGTTCAAGGATTTCCTAATGGCTACCTTACTGTAAAGTCTAGTAAATATGTACATATTGTCACGACCCGCAAGTACCCCCTAGAAGATAGGGAGAACCCTTTGATCGGGACAAGGCGTACTTGACCCTTTTGGGTCTTTTACAAGCCCTTTAACTATCATTCATTTCATAAGACATGCAAAGTAGTGCGGAATTTAAAACTTTTCATGAAATTTAATGAAAAAAGGAATTCTTTCATAAATACTAAGAAAATCTCAACGTCACAAGCCAAACATAAATACACGACATAATATATTAGGGACACAACCCTTTACATTTGAAAGAAGTACATAATAAGTCTTTAAATAAAGAATCTAAGAAAATATGAACTATGCCCTCGGATATACGAGGACATACTTTGTCTTGAGAGAATATTTCCCAAGCTTTGCTTTCTAGACCTCAAATTTGCTTCCAAAACCTATACTTATAGAATATAGAAAAGTATGGGGTTAGTACAAATAATGTACTAAGTATGGCATATGCAAAAACATGCAAAAAGGGACATGATAGTAAAAATACACTTTCATGCCAATTAAATAAAACATTCATAAATATAGAAGTAAAACAATATATAGATCATCATTTAACACTTAGAGAAGGATTTCCATAATTTTAGGAAAAAAAACCATTTTACAGTAAGCTACCAAGAGTTACAGTGAAACCTTTCAACATTATAGTGAACACATTAAATCCCAAAAAAGTGAACTCCCAAAGTCAAGCGAAGAGGAAGTAAACTCATTTCCGTAGGAATTTCCCTAGCTAATGTTATCCTAAGACTCATTAAGGTAAGACATGAAGGAAACGACTATACACCTCCTTCAATACACACCAAGGTGATCCCCAAGACTACCCCGTCTACACTTACTCGCCTCTGGAGAACAAGTCCCCACTAAATGACAAGACATCAGAAGAACACTCAAACAACACAACAAGACTTCCCTTTCGGAATTCCTACTTAGTCCAATGAGTAGATGGCGTCCCATTCCACCACCTACCATAAGTAGTACACTCTTTTAGAAGACTAAGCTCTTTCAATTCATATAAGACACGCAAAGACTCCCCTTTCGGAATGCCTACTTAGTGCAATAAATAGATGGTGTCCCATTCACCACCTATCCTAACTAGCACATTCTTTTAGAAGACTTAGCTCACTCAATTCATATAAGACACACAAAGACTTCCCTTTCAGAATGCCTACCTAGTGCAATGGGTAGATAGCGTCCCATTCCACTACCTACCCTAAGTACTACACTCTTTTAGAAGACTTAGTACTTTCGTTTCTTTTATAGGGGTTATCTTAACCGACATAGACCATGAGAGCTAGACATGGAATCTTTATATAAACCCTTATCGTATGAGGTATCCTCACTTGCCTAGAGTAAGGTCATTCTCTTAGCTTTTACATGGATTTCCCAATAGCTACACATGTGCGGGCGCATAGTTAAGGGATAAGGAGATTACTACTAAGTAAATTATTCTCTACTAACGAGGAGTACTCATCTCAAGAGGTACATTGGAATACAACATCTCAACTCACGAAGTGTAACCACCGCTTCTTCATATCCTCTCGGTGCTAATCATAATTCCCCACGGATTCTCAACATTATATACTATAGTTTAAGATAAATAGTGAACACCACATCTCAACTCACGAAGGTCATTCATCCTCCGACCTATATTTAAAAGGTCTTAGGATGTAGTGAGGTTGCTACTAACCACTTTATCTCAACTCATGAAGAGTGTTCACCCCAAAACTCCCCTTTTGACTTAACTTAGCTTCATTCATTCATTCAAGTGTGAGTGTGTGTGTACATGTGAACACACCTTGCACATAAGCATCATTTCGTTGACATTCAATTCTATACATGCTTAGACCTTCATTTATCATGTCTTACACACTAGCATACTGAACATATAAACTTACTTCATTTAGGTATAATCTAAGAAAATATGCAATTCAAGCTTCATAATACACATTACAAGAACCATCTTTATTATCACTTCATTTCACACATTAGGCCTTCAAATCCACACTTTCAACACATACCAAGTATATCAAAATTCATCAAGTAAACACCGCCACCAAGAAGGTGGACCATACCACTCAAGAGCATTTCATAAATAAAGCTAAGCAACATAACCAACTTACCCTTTATCCAAGCTTCCATCATCTATAATACTTTCTTCAACAATTCATCATAATATAGCCTTAGGGCAGTAGCTAAACATCAATATCAACACAAGAAAACTAAAGCTCCAAGACTACCAAAATCATGCTCATTTAACCCACTCCTTAGGCCAAAAATTGATAAAAATATTTAAAATGTTTACATTGAAGTTTTAGCATTAAAATCACCAAATAACATTAAAAACATCATATTTGAATCATTTAAAATGTTTTCATGCAAAACCCATATTTAGAGTTGAAGATAGAAGAAGTTAGGGTTGAAAACCCTTATTGAAAATCTATTAGAAAGGACTCCTGGAATGGAAGAGAGTTCAAGGATAAATACCATACCTCAAGTAGAAGAAACCCCAATGATTTTGATGAAGAACTTGACCATCAACATCCCTCCTAGCTCCTACTTGACTTCTAGCTTCTATGGCGTTTGAGAGAGTCTTTTAAGATAGAGAGGTTTTGGGTTGTAGGAAATGAAGTATGAAAGTAAGTATTCGGGTTTGAAACACTTTAATATACCTATAAGACCCTAAAACTATCATCTAGGTTCATAAAAGACTTGGGGTGAATTTACCAAACACCCCAAGTCAACACATGAAAGTGAGAGCTTTTTGGGCAGCTTCACAGACGGTTCCAACCAACGGAATGTTTATCCATCAACGGCCCATTGGTGGTGGTTAGTTGGTTTAGATTTGGCCTCTATACGGTGCAGGATTGCTTGCCTTGCAGGTACAGTAGACGCCCAAGGCCGACGGACCATTTGTTGACAAACGGACCATCCCTTGTGGTTGTCGTTTGGTCACTCCTTGGCAAGAGATGCGGTTCTAGGTGGGGAAGTACCCATACGTTAAACCCCTATACATAGTCTTCTAGGTGTTAGGAACATCTCACACCAATTTCAAACAAAACGAACACGTAAAACTAACTCAAACACATGAGAACACACAAGCACTTTCTAAGGCTCACCTTCCGAACGTCATGGACGTTCTTGGACGTTTGACCTCCAAACCTAACCAAACTTCACACAATGTGTAAGGACATCATAACTCATTTTAACACAAAATTAACTCAAGAAACATTCACGAAGCTCTCATTATCCTTTGTTCTTTTTATGGTGTTATATTCTCCCCCACTTGGAATAACATTCGTCCTCGAATGACACTAAACACTTTAAGACCATCAAGGACTCAAGTAGAAGCACATACCTCATTACAATCTTGGTCAAACATTCATAATAAACGTACCAACTAACAAGGAGCACAAATTCACATTTTCACACACTTTGCAACACAAGCACTTTGTAACAACATTCACATTTAAAAATTCACCCTTAGTCTTCATTTATGGAGGAACTACCTTCTCCAACATTAAAAATTCTCATATAAAAGACTTTTACACACATTGAAACAACAATTCAAGACAAATCAATTTTTTTCAAAAAAGAAAATTTTCAGAGTGAGCATCACTGTAACACAGTGAAACATGCTAGAATATAATAAATCCATTCTTTGAGAAATTCATCAAGAAGGAATTATCATATGAAATATAAAAACATATAAACTCATATTATAACATAAAAACAACAACGATAAAGAGTTAAGACTTACCGGTACTTGCAAATGCGGATTAGTTATCCTTCCTAGCTCCCATCCCATAGGGATGATTCTTCTTTGGAGCATTGGGATATAGACCACCTTGAGGATCTTGATTGACCTCTTTCCCCTTTGCATTGATGTTAGGGAAGTCCCTCATCTTGTGTCCATTACTACCATACCCAAAACAATCATCCGTTCGGGCAAGACAGTTACAAAAATGTTGCTTTTCACAAGAATCACACCTAGTCCTCTCACAAGTATGGCCACCTCATTGGGAATGTTGGTTTGGGAACCTATCCTTGTTCCCCATGGAAGACTCTTGGTGAAAGAACCACTTCTTAGCTTTTTGGTGACTAGAATCATCCGACCTAGGCCTCTTACTGTTTTGCCTTATCTCCCTAATTTTGGACTCCTCAATTTGTTGTGCATACACCATGAGCCTAGAGATATCCATGTCATTAAGAAGCATTGTCGTACGACACTCTTTCTCCACAAAGATAGACACTCCCATAACAAATTTGATCATCCTAGACCTAGGGTTGGCTACCATGGTTGGGGAATACGTAGAGAGTTGGGTAAATTTGAGAGAGTAATCTTGCACACTCATTCCCCCTTGACGAAGATTCATGAATTCAACCATGTTCTTATCCCTCCATTCTAAGGGAAAGAATCTATCTAGGAAAGACTCTTTGAACATCTCCCAATCAACCGGACCATCTCTCAAAGGTCTCTCATCTCTCCATTGCTCAAACCACACTTGAGACACATCTTTGAGTTGGTAAGTGGCTAGCTCCGCTTTCTCCCTAGGAGTCAGACCCATATCATCAACAACTTTTAACACCTCATCTATGAATCTTTTTGGATCTTGATCAACCTTAGTTCCATGGAAAGTAGGAGGGTTCATCCTCATGAAATCCCGAATTCTAGAAGCGGGAGTACTAGCATTAGGTTGGGGTCCACCCACTTGTTTAGCTTGGGCAAAAGAGTGATTATTGACGACATGAGCTTGAGCCGTCATGAGTTGGGTAAAATTCATTAGGGCAGCCCTCAACTCCGCATTATTAATATCCCCTTCAACAAAATAAGCTTGAGGCATAGGGGGCATTTGGGTCACTTGAGGCTCTTGAGGTTCCGGAGGCACTTGAGGTTCTTGAAAGTGAACCTCCTCATTCTCTCCCTCTAGGCCAACTATAGGATCTTGGTCAACACATGGAGGGATCCTATCATTAGATTTCACATCCGTGGAGCACCCCCTAGATGTAACATGACGTACTTGACCTCTCAGAGGTCTTATAAAAGCCTATAGTTATCATTCATCGCATTTTCATAGTAAATTTAACGGAAAATTTAAAATTTTCATAGCATATCATATGCTAGAAACTTCACTTCATATATATAAAAACATAAGTCATAATACATATTTAGACCTTAAGTCTTTTCCATCTTAGACTCAACAATAATTAAAGTACATTAGGGACACGACCCTTAAAACATAAAACATAAGTAAACTTTATACACTTTACAGTAAAGACATAGCATAGGAATCCTTGGACTTAAGTATTCCTTTCCTTGAGATTGGGAATCACATATCAAGCTCCTCAACAACATAGACATACTTTAAGCATCCATAACATACACTTTGTGTAAAAAGTAGAGAAAAATGGATTTGTACAAGAATGCACTAAGTATGACAATCATGCAAAAACATGCATTTAAAAGGGACAATTTCTTGAAATCGTACTTCATTCCTTTTTGAGTAAATCATCATAAAACCTTTACATAATAGCATTTATATAATTCACATATTTCATGGAAACATAATCAAAAGCCAAACATTACATAAGATCATATATAGAATTTAAGTCATAATTGAGGTCAAGTGAGCTCCTTCACTTTAACAGTGAACCCTTTTTCTTTTAACTCATCAACCTCTCAAGTAACCCTCTAGTGATACTCGGTGCAATGCATCACCTTAAGACCACAAGGAAACCATACATACAATGTACACAAAGCAACACATACCATCATATAAGTATGGTACAACATAGACATATTTAAGCCAAGACTATAAAGACATTACAGTGAATTCCTAGTCATTATCCACATATACTTAATTTACTTCAGATAGGACCTTATAAGACCTAAGTCATGCCCCAATATAAGTCAACTAGTGCAATTTACAAGTATTGCCCCATAACCTCACACATACTTAGTAAACCTATCATGAGATCACAAGCCTTAACATCCAATTCATACATCAACATAGTAAGTGAAAACAACTTCATTCATGTCAATACAAGACCTTCATCATATAGTCATTTATACCAACCTAGTGCATATAAGGATAAGATAACATAATATAGACTCATACCATGCATATTTTCATAACAAGTAGACAAATACTACCATGCCATGCATAAAGACATACCCATAATCATACACATTAGGTTACCTTCCTAGGACTTCCTAAGGAGATACTTGTGCAAGGTCTAGATGGGTTCATTACTTCCACCTATCCTAAGTAACCTCCCTTAAGTCATCCTAGTTAGGATCCTAGTCATTTACTTCCATTGTCCATTTTACTTTTGGCAAACTATAGCCTTAGCCGACACTAAGACCATGGGTGCTGAATATGGAATTTGGTGTTGTGGAGCCTTACACCAAGGGAAGGTGTTCCTACCTAGCAAAGGTAGAACATTAACATTCATCCTAGAATCCTAAGTGAATTCTCTTTGCTAAATCCTATGTGGCAAGCATAGTTTACGGAACTAAAATATAGGTATAATCCCTCCACATGCCATTGGGCAATTGGGGCCTCCTCTCATGAAAAAACATGGGTGAACCTTCCTTTAAGGGAAGTCACAACCTCATGTGGATCCATAGGTGAATATTCCTTTAAGGGAAGTCAACACTCTATAAGGTACAAATGGTGAATATTTCTCCAAGGGAAGTCAACACCTCTCAATGTCAAGTTCACTCGGTGCTAAGCTAAGTTCCCTTAATTTAAAATCCTTTATTACATTTTTCATAAACCATAGGACTAAGATATTCATTCCTCATATGTTTATAGCATATTCAATCACCTTTATAGTTTTACAGTAATCTTGGGCACACCTTTCAAGGACCCTCTATTTACTAGATCATCATACATGTGTGTGTGTACTTATATGTGAGCAAGCCTTTCACATAACACATAAATGTCACACATGTTCATATATCAATGCACGAGTCTATAGGTATAACTATATGAGAAATCCTTTCATATAAACCCACTAAGACACTATGCACATTCATCATATCACATAAGTCCAATTCATAACATGTCCATACATTCATTTTCATGTACATAAAAATCAAACCTAGGAAGTATCCTATCAAGGTACACATGTGCAATACATAGACAATGTCCCATACCCTTGCCCACACTAGTACACCTATCAAGTCATCCTAGTTAAGGAACACATAACATACTTCACATACATATACTTTACATGCATAGTAATAGACACTGGTGAATATGAGAACAACCTTTCATTAGACACTATGATTCTATACTACTTGTAAGAATGCATGAAGTGTGAATATGTGTTTACATTGGTAAACATGATCAGATAATTGCTATCAATAACACGTTGAGGCAGCCACCCTATTAAGACAATATTACACTTTCAAGTATAGACCACACACCATACTTAGCATAGGAGACAAGTCAACTTCATATTACACTTAAGACTCCTAGCTTTGGCTATTCGTGCATTAACATAGGGGTACATAGGTAATGGATTATTAACCATTTTAATTCATCAATGGAAGCACCTACACTTTACCCTAACATAAATATACACATGCTTATATAATAGCCTTAAAACCAAAATCACGACTATAATAGGAAAATCGGCATAAACTTCACATAGTGTGATCATCATAACCACACACTCATATATTCATCAATTTACCTTAAAGGCCATGGTCAACACATATATAATGAAAATAAACTAAACACCGCCACCATAAGTTGACCATACCACACAATTTCATACAAGGCTTTATCAACTACAATACTATAAGGAAAGTAGAGAAGTAGAAGAGAAGAATAATTCTTATCAATCCTTTAACCTTTGGTCATCATTGAACATTAATACTCTTTCATAATTAGAACAAGTATGGGGCAGTATCTAAAGTACCATAATCATACATGAAGTCAAGTATAGGATACTACCAGGTCATGCTACAACTAGTTCAACACATTAACAAACTAGAAGGTAGAAGAACATAGACCATTAACCAATTTCACTTGCATGGATCATAAATGATATCTCATTAATAGTATCAATCTAGGCAGTGGCTAAATATACACTTAGCACAACAAGATCATGCTTACATCCCTACAAGATCAAGATAATAACATAGAATTTAAACTATCACTTCAATAGTGAGTAGAGGGAGTAGGCTATCTTATCAATTTCTTAAGGTATTGATCACCAATCATGCATTACCAATAGAATACATTCTAGGCATTATCTCAATAGTTCTTTATTAAAAAGGACTCATGCTTTATCTAACCACAATTCGAGATCACATCACATACATAGTATTATCAATCAATAGACTAGAAAGACTTAGATCACCTTATATCAATACTTATTCACTTTGATCATACATGATTTATAATTAAAATTCAATCATAATTATAAACATAAAACAGTAGCTATTATCATCTTCACCTATTCAAATTCAACATTAAATCCTAAAAAGGGCAATTTTACAGTGAACTCCTAGAATTCTAAACAAGGCATGTTCAATTCCTTAAACATTGATACACATGGATCCTTCAACATCAATTCATAATCAATTCACGTAAATAACAGTATGTATAAGCAATTCAATGTAATAGAATCACAATTTAACCATTAACAAGTCATGATCACAAAGCCCATGCAAGGACTAAATTGATTTAGGGAAGGAACATGGGTTCATCATGCAATTGGATTAAAATCATGTTAAAACCAATACATTAACATAAATTCATCATGATATTATCATTAAAAACGTTTTTAGAAAGAACCCATGGCTAGATTGAAGAAGAAGAAATTTGATCATGAAGCCTTCTTTGAAAACTTGAGATTAACTATCCAAGTGAAAGTTTACTTGGAGAAGAAGTATTACTATACTTGTGTGTAGTTTAAAAAAATTGGTTAATAACCCATGATAATCCATTATACAATCTGTTCTTGAGCTTCAACAACAATGGAGGTTTCTAGGGAGAATTGGTTTTGGAGGGAAGGTTTATTTCGTGAGCATGGGATTGAGAATGGGTTGGTCACGTTTTAGATTATTTATATACACCCAAAAATTAGTAAATAATTCAATTAGGGTCAGTTTTGGTTGTGGGGTGAATTTCCCATTCACCCCTTAAGTGGGGAGTGCGCAGGCAGCAGTTTCACCAGCCTGCATCGATGGACCCAATCGACTGGTCGTTGGTCCATCGATGGGCCGTTCTGTTCCCTCTGTCGATTGGTTCTGAGGATATCATGTGGTAAAATATTCCCCAGGATAAGTGACCATGGACGCCTCCCCATCGATGTGGCATCAGTCAACCAACGGGACGTGCATTGAGCTCGTCGATTGACACTGCAAAGGCAGTGTCTCAACAACATTGGGTTCTTCTTGTGGGCCCTTTTGCGAGGCCCTTGGGAAGTCGTACCCGGACGTTTCCAACGTAAATATACACATTGACAAGTCAAGGAACTTCCATTCAAGTTTCACCCAAGAAGAAAACGTAAAATTCGTCCAAACAGGCTAGGCCCCATCAAGACATACTTGGATGTCTCAAGGGCTAACATTCAAACGTCTTGGACGTTCTTGGAGGTTTGACCTCCAAACTTCACGAAACTCCATATACTGCCTATAAACATCATTATAACTCAATTTAAGACTTTATAATATCATTTCATACAATTATAACCACGTATAGTCACATGAGGCACATAGGTGACTAGTTGTTGAACGTTGTCCCTTGACTTTTGACTTCCAAATCACCTCAAACTTTACAGACTACCTCAATACCATACTATTAGTCATTTTAGGACCTTAGACCCTTATGAAAAAAATCTTAGGCTCTAAACACTCTAACTAATTTTGGGGGTCTTACATTAGCTAAACCTCCCTCCTTCCTTCTGGCGGTTTATCTCCTCGTATTCATGTCCTATAAACACAAAGAGAAGAGTTTGCGAGAGACCTATAATAGAAATCAATTCTAAGGCACGACATTTGAATATTGAAGAAAGTGAAACTTCTATCATCTTATAGCCTCTTGTCCATGGATGTATCGCGACTCACACCAATGACCAAGACAATACTAGACATGGCTTGTGACACTTTTAGACCCTAAACAATTTCCCATAATTTTATGCTATGATACCAAGTTTATCACGACCCGCAAGTACTCCCTAGAAGTTAGGGACAACCCTTGGATCGGGACAAGGCATAATTGACCCTTTGGGGTCTTGTACAAGCCCTTTGAATATCATTCATTGCATAAGACATGAAAAGTAGTGCAGAATTTAAAACTTTTCACGACATTCTATATAAAAATGAATTCTTTCATAAATACTAAGAAAATTTCATCGTCACAAGCCAAACTTAAATACACGACATAATATTTTAAGGACACGACCCTTTACATTTGAAATAAATACATAATAAGTCATTAAATAAAGAAACTAAGAAAATAGGAACTATGCCCTCATATGTATGAGGACATACTTTGTCTTAAGAGAATCATTCCAGAGCTTTTCCTTCTAAACTTCAACCTTGCTTCCAAAAATGATACTTATAGAGTATAGAAAAGTATGGGGTTAGTACAAATAATGTACTAAGTATGACATATGCAAAAACATGCAAAAAGGGACATTTTAATAAAAATACACTTTCATCCCAATTAAGTAAAACATTCATGAATATAGAAGTAAAACAATATACAGATCATCATTTAACACTTAGAGAAAGATTTCCATAATTTTAGGAAAAAGAACCATTTTACATTAAGCTACCAAAATTTACAGTGAACCCTTTCAACATTATAGTGAACACATTAAATCCCAAAACAGTGAACTCCCAAAGTCAAGCTAAGAGAAGGTAAACTCATTTATGTAGGAGTTTCCCTAGCGAAGGTTATCCTAAGACTCACCAAGGTAAGACTTGAAGAAACGCCCATACACCTCCTTCAATACACACCTAGGTGATCCCCAAGACTACACCGTCTAGGCTTACTCGCCTCGGGTGAACAAGTCCCCACTCAATGACAAGACATTAGAAGAACAGTCAAACAACACACCAAGACTTCCCTTTCAGAATGCCTACTTAGTGCAATGAGTTGATGGCGTCCCATTCCACCACCTACCCTAAGTAGCACATTCTTTTAGAAGACTTAGAACATTGAATTCATATAAGACTCACCAAGACTTCCTTTTCGGAATGGCTACCTAGTGCAATGGACAGATAGCGTCCATTCCACTACCTACCCTAAGTAGTAAACTCTTTTAGAAGACTTAGTACTTTCGTTTCTCTTTAGGGGGTTAGTTTAACCGACACAGACCATTAGATCTATACATGGAATCCCGATATTAACCCTTATCAGATGAGGGATCCTCCCTTTCCTAAAGTAAGGTCATTCTCTTAGCTTTTACATGGCTTTCACAATAGGTACACCTATGCGGGCGCATAGTTAAGGGATAAGAGATTGTTACTAAGTAACTCATTCTCTACTAAAGAGGAGTACTCATCTAAAGAGGTACTTTGGAATACAACATCTCAACTCACGAAGTGTAATCACCCCTTCTTCATATCCTCTCGGTACTAAGCATAGTTCCCCACATATTCTCAATATTATATACTATAGGTTAAGGATAACTAGTGAACACCACATCTCAACTAACGAAGGTCATTTGTCCTCCGACCTATCTTAAAAAGATCTTAGGATGTAGTGAGGTTTCTACTAAACACTTCATCTCAACTCACGAAGAGTGATCACCCCAAAACGTCCCTTTTGACTTAACTTAGCTTCATTAGTTCATTCAAGTGTTAGTGTGTCTACATGTGACCATACGTTGCACATAAGCATCATTTCATCCACATTCAATTCTATACATTCTTAGACCTTCATTCATCATGTCTTACACACTAGCATACTCAACATATACACTTACTTTATTTAGGCATAATCTAAGCAAAACATGCAATTCAAGCTTCATAATACACATTACAAGAACCATCTTCATTATCACTTCATTTCACACATTAGGACTTCAAATCCACACTTTCAATACATACCAAGTATATCCAAATTCATCAAGTAAGCTCCGCCACAAAGAAGGTGGACCATACCACTCAAGAGCATTTCATAAATAAAGCTAAGCAACATAACCAACTTACCCTTTATCCAAGATTCCTTCACCTATAATAATTTTTTCAAAAATTCATCATAATATAGCCCTTAGTCAAGTAGCTAAACATAAATATCAACACAAGAAAACTAAAGCACCAAGACTACCAAAATCATGCTCATTTAACCCACTCCTTAGGCCAAAAATTGATAAAAATATTTAAAATGTTTACATTGAAGTTTTAGCATTAAAATCACCAAATAACATTAAAAACATCATATTTGAATCATTTAAAATGTTTTCATGCAAAACCCATAATTAGAGTTGAAGATAAAAGAAGTTAGTGTTGAAAACCCTTATTGAAAATCTATTAGAAAGGACTCCTGGAATGGAAGAGATTTCAAGGATAAATACCATACCTCAAGTAGAAGAAACCCCAATTATTTTGATGAATAACTTGACCATCAACATCCCTCCTAGCTCCTACTTAACTTCTAGCTTCTATGGAGTTTGAGAGAGTCTTTTAAGATAGAGAGGTTTTGGGTTTTAGGAAATGAAGTATAAAATTAGGTATTAGGGTTTGAATAACTTTAATATAACTAAAAGACACTAATATTATCACCCTACGTTCATAAAATACTTTGGGTGAATTTACCAAACACCCCAAGTCAACACTGAAAAGTGACATCTTTTTGGGCAGTTTCACAGATGGCTCCATTCAACGGACAGTTTATCCATCAACGGCCCGTTGGTAGTGGTTCTTTGGTTGGGAGTTGTCCTCTATATTGTGCAGGATTGCTTGACTTGCAGGTCCAGTAGACGCCCAATGTCGACGGACCATTTTTTAACAAATGGGACCGTCCCTTGTGACCGTCGTTTGGTCAATGCTTGGCAAGAGATGGGGTCCTAGGTGGGCTCGTACCTCTATGTTAAACCCCTATACATAGTCTTCTACGTCTTAGGAACATCTCACACCAATTTCAAATAAAACGAACACGTAAAACTCACTCAAACACATGAGAACACACAAGCACTTTCTAAGGCTCACCTTCCGAACGTCATGGACGTTCTTGGACGTTTGACCTCCAAACTTAACCAAATTTCACACTCTGCCTAAGTACATCATCATAACTCATTTTAACTAAAAATTAACTAAAGAAACATTCACGAAGCTCCTTAGTTCATTTTACGGTGTTACACTTATCATTTTAGTTGTAAGGACTGTGTCCTATTGTACTCTAATGATGTTGAGTCTAGGATGGCAAAAGAGACTAGAGTCTTTAAATATGTATTATGGTATTTCTTATATAAATTAAGTAATGTTCCAGCATATTATGTGCTATGAAAGTTTTAAATTTTCAGGTAAATTTAGTATGAAAATGCGATGAATGATAACTATGGGCTTGTATAAGACCTCTGAGAGGTCAAGTACGTCATGTTATTTCTAGGTGGTGCTCCCCGGATGTGAAAAATGTGGTATCAGAGCATGAGATTTATGAAAGTAGTTTTAGGTTCCAAAAGTCTCATATTGCCATGTCTAGTAGAGTCTTGTATCATTGGTGGTGAGTCGCGACACACCCTTAGTGAGGTAGGCTATAGGACGATAGAGTTTCCCTTCTTCATAATTCTCATGTCGTGCCATAGAACTTAACTCTATATGATCTCTCTCTTATGTTTTCTTGTCCGGTGGTCTTTTAGATGTGATTGCTTGGATGAGGTGGTATCTCTATACTTGAGGAAGAAAATATGAGTTTTGATGCTTATCATGGTTTTATGGTTTCATGAGTATGTGTTAAGGTGAATTTTATAATGTTGTGTTTATATGATACCCTTTTGTGGCTATGTATGAGATTTATATGAAATAGCATGTTATGATTGAGAAATGTATGTCATGATATGGTTAAAGCATGTTAGAAGATGTTATAGTTGAATCAAGTTTCCTTTTGGAATAATAAGTGGACTTATGAGTATGCATGATTATAGTCTTATAATATGATTTAGACTTGAAATGCTTTAGTAATGTGTTAAATGGTTAAGATGCATGTTTCTTATCTATGTGTAATGGTTTAAATGTTTCCCTTTGTTTATGTGATGTTCTTTATAATTGTTTTCTATGGATTGAAGTCTTTTTTGGAGGATTGATCTTAGAAGTGAGGGTAGCATGCTTGTCTTGGTAGGGTGATGATGTGGGTTTGATTGACCTAGAAGTTGCCTTACTGTAAAGTAGAAACAAAAGAAAGAGTCCTTCTGACTAATCCTCCTTGTTGTTTTCCCCTAATCCTGTATGACCTTGATTATCATAGTATTGTTGAAAACCTTATGTGGTTAGATAGTATGACCTAAATTGATGATTGGGGATAATTTTCCTAGATGATAAGGTTTAGAATGCCTTTGGTATTCCTATGATTGAGTTACTGTAATTCTTTCTAAAGAGTTAATCACTTTTAAGGGATAAAAATGGAGGTTGTTAAGTTAAGATCCTCTTAAGGTCAGGTTAAGTTGCTCTTATTTGGGTTTACCCTATGTGTGGGATGGTGATGGAGTAGTAAGGTTGTAGATATGAATAGATTGTCCTTCTATTCTTACTTGAGCTTGAAGCTAATGAATTCTTAGTAATCTTGTTCATTATAGGAGTTTTGCATAAAGTATGAATTGCATGACCTCTATATGATTGATATGTATTGATTGACACTACCTTAAGGATATTTTGAATATTCCAAAGTACTTGAAAATAATTTTGATCAAATACATGTTTTCTCATGTTGATTGTGCATCTTAATATGCTAGTTGTGCATTTGACTTCATGAGATAAGGTAAGAAACATGGTTGAAGTAACTTTTGATGTGTAATGTTTAACCTTATAATGTGAAATTGAACATCTTTAAAATGAAAAATGTTGAGTCTCTTGAACATTATGTGAAAGCATGATGGTAGACTCACTTTTGAAAGGTGAAAGCATGTTTAGCTAAGTGCCCTGGTGTGTGACTATATATTGTGTTATTTTCTCAAATTGATGCTTGCTTATGAAAGCTAGTGTTTGACTAGAAATTGAAATTATGCGAAATGACTTCCTATTGTTGTGATGTGTGTGGTGTGAATTACCATTTTGACTTCAATAGGAAGAATTTTTTAGCATGCTTTGGTTTAAAAATTGAGAGAATCTCATTTTTTCAGTGAATTGGCCTGTGTGCATTGTTTGCCTATGAACTTATGAGATATGTAAGTGTGTTGAGGAGAAGGGTGTTCATCCATGGACACAACTAAGCATGCTATGGTTTAGTATGACCTTGATGGCAGTAGGTCTAATTAAGAAAGACCCTTGTTGATTTATTTGACTCAAGTCTATGTGCATTGAAGTATGAGTGTCTATTTTCTTCTTGAGTGTTGTTGACATCAGTCTAAGTGTGACTTAAAGATGGTTGCATGATAAGCTCATAAAGAAATGAAATGAAATGACCATGTTATGATTAGGAGAAGGATGATCCTCCTATGAACATGACAAGAGCCTATGTGTTTCATGCACTAAAGAGTGAGTGAATAAAGATTTTGGTTGTTTGTGTTGCATTGAGTTCTAGATTGGGATTGTGAGTAAGGTCTCATAATGTTATATTTGAAGTAAATTTAGTATATGTGCAAAGTGAATAGAGTTCACTGTAATGTACCTAAGGTCTTGGATTAAATGTGTATATAATGTGCTATACTTCTATGATGATATGTGATGACTTGTGTAGAATGTGTGTATAATTTCCTTGTGGATTTAAGGTGATGCATTGCACAAAGTATCACTAGAGGTTTACTTGGAAGGTTAAGGAATTTAGAAGACAAGAGTTCACTGTAAGACGAAATATGCTTAATGTAAAGTGGAGGTTCTTGCTGTAAAATGTTCCTAAATTGTCTTAAATGCATTGTATGATTTTATAGTATGTTTGACCATGAAATATTCCTATATGAAATGTGTAAATTATATAATGCTTAGTGTATAAAGGTTTTATGAAGATTTTACAAAAAGGCATGAAGTATGATTTTAAGTAAAATGTCCCTTGTACTAACTGACACACCCGGAAATTTCCATGACCTATACAAGAACTTAATATACTGAATAATGATTGTTTTAGACCTAAATAAGTGTAAATAACTTTTTTGAGAAGTTTCGTAGCCATAGGATTAAAGAAAAGACTTAACGTCCGGAAACTAGCGAAATTCAACTATGTTGACGTCGCTATGTTTGGTTAAGGTTTCGGAGGGTCATATGAAATCTAAAACTTGTAAAAAGACTTTGGATAGGTATAATATAGTATAGAGATTCTAAATGTCCAATAACGACACTCCAAGGACCACCGGAAGGGTCCTTGAGAAGGACCCCAACATGGGTGTGCAGGCTGCCAAAGCAGTCTGCGAAAGTCAAGAATCGGAGGGCTACTGTGCGAAGCGCAGCCAACACGGACTTCACTACCTCAAATTATTTTTCGGAAATAAAGTATGTGTTGACCCCTGCGACGCGGAGGCACTTCCCAGATTCGTAAAATATCGTATTTTGAGTGTTTTGACTTCACAAATAAAACCATTTAAGTGAGGGGTCTTTTGGGTAATTTAATGGGTGACTATATAATGTATTAGGGTCAATTTTATGTCAATTTTATCACTCAAATCAACTCCCACAACTTGAACTTAAAAATCTCTCTCTTTCTCCAAATTCTCTCTTCCTCCAAAACTCCATTGAAGAACAAAAGAGATCCAAGAAGAAGATAAAGCCTTCAAGTTTTCCAACTCAATTTCGTGGCTTTATCATATAAGGTATGATTTCTTTCACTCTTGGAATTCCTTTACCCAAGAGGTCCTTTAAAAGATGATTTCTGAATTCCCCAAAACAAGGGTTTTTCTCCTCACATGGGTATTCTTTCTAAAATGAAATTGTGAGTTAATTGTGATGAATTGTGATGAATTAATGTTGTTTAAGTATGAATTAATTGTTAATTGATGAATTCCTAAGATTTTCCCCTGACCCATATCTTTCCCCTAAATTCCTAATTTCTTCGATTTATTAAGGTGAATTGTTGAGGGTGATGAAGATGTCACTTGTTTACTTTTATTTTAGTTATGTTAATACTTCAAGAATTTCCCTATTTCATATGTTTGTTGTGATTTCTTGGGTATTGAAGTATGAAGTCCCATGAAGGGCAATGAGGTATGATCTTGATTCTCCTTTGATCTCAATTATGCAAGGTGAAATCTACTTATGTGATAATGATGCTATAGTCAATTGTGTTGTTGTGGTGTTGGTGACAAGGATCCCTCATCCCTAACCCTAGATCTATGAATTGGCTATGAATTATGTTATTATGTTATGATGTGATCATTATATGATTGGATTTAGTTTCTCATGATTATAATGTTGTGTCTAAAGTGAAACGATAGTTCTCACTTGTGATCACCTATGAGCTATTATTATAAGATGTTTACTTAAAGGTCTAAAAGAGACTAATGTGAACTTGTACGATGTTATATGATGATTAATAAAGGGAATAATTGATTAGCACCGAAAGGGCATGTAAATGAGATGGAGGTCTCACGTTAGTAAGTCCGACCTCCCACATTGGTTTCTTCACGACTAGTAGTGTGGATTCCCAAGATATGTGTTGTCTCATGAGATGGAAACCTTCACGATTAGTAGTCAAGAGTTTCTAGAAACAATCTCCTTGTCCCTTAACTATGTGCCCGCATATGACTCTAGCTTAGTGGATCCACCTAGAATAGCTATGTACGAATGGTTGCACTTTAGGCAAGTGTTAACCCTCTCTTTTCGGCGTGGGGTAGAACACCGGATTCCATGTAGCTCACATGGTATCATGTTGGTTATGGTACTTATTTCCTTAAAGTAAAGCTATGAACAAGTTATGTATGTGAACTTCAATTAGGGTTCACTTAAAGGTTACTACATAGTGTGAGGGAGGGTATGATACTTCTCTTACACATTGCACATGTGGGATCCTATAGGATGATTCTAGTAGTGTTCTATTATGATTATGATTATGGTTATTATTATGTTTATATGCTATGACTAGACTTAATATTTAAATCATGTTATATATGAGAATATGTTGTAAGTATGATGGGTTGCTTAATGTGCTAGTTAGCTTTGAATAGGGTTATAGGGATTTATTCTTGGTATTGCACAAGTGTTGCTTGAGTTACTTATATCTGGATATGATTATGATGTTCCTTATATGTGTATAATGAATTGTTGGTCATTGTTCATAGTTTTGACTAAATGGTGCCTTTTCTCATGCATTAACGATTTTATGCATAACTTAGAACATGTGGTTTCTACTAACCCATATTTCTTCCCTTTTCCCCCCAAACATTGTAGGTTCGGGCCGTTGAGGTATCATTGAGGCTAAACAATAAGGCTTGGACTAGACTCTCCATATTTTGGTATGCTCCACACATTCTATCTTAGTAGTATTTGTATTGTCTAGTAGACATTCATTTCTTTCCTATTGTTGAAGATATTGATGTGAGCCCTATGTGGCAACTATGAATTTGTATAAAGGCTTTGCCCGAATTGTTTGACTTCGTTTAGATGGTTGATATAAGACAAAGTATTAGACTAAATTCGTATGCGTTGTTATGGTCTATTGCGAGAAGCCTATGTATGCTTCCGATGTAGAGGTCTATGTAAACCTCCATGCTATATAAGCAAAATTTTTAATTTTTCTGTGATTTTGACTTATAATTTGCTATGACGAATGCTAAGAGACTTGTCTTAGTCCTCATAGAGGATCACGACGCCGGTTACGCCTAGGGGGTACTTTGGGTCATAACGAACTTAGTATCAGAGCATGAGGTTAAATCTTCTTAGGATTGATGTCTCATTAAACCACATCTATGTAGTGTCTTATTCATAATTGTGAAGCGCGCCACACTTATATATGAGAAACTATGTGATGCTTAGGAACTTTCATTCTCTTGTTATTCCTTATATCTATCTAGTCCTTCCTTCTAATACTTTATTTGTGCTTATAGGCAATGAATACAAAGAGGAACAATGCTCGAAGGGACGGATTGGAGAATTTGAATGAGGCGGTTCCCCCTCAAGCTCCTCAAAACCCTTAAGTTCCTATTGAAGAAGGTGCTACGTCTAATATTGAGATAAGGTCGGCCATTTATAGCTTGACTTAAGTGTTGGTTACCTAAGTGTTGGTTACCCAAGTTGCTAGGGATGCAAGGGTGCAAGTGAACCCCAATGCTAATACCACCGCTTCAAGAATTAGGGATTTCACAAGGATGAATCCCCCTACCTTCTATCGTTCTAAGGTGGAGGAGTACCCACAAGGGTTCATTGATGAAGTTTTGAAGGTTCTTAATGCTATGGGTGTTTCTTCTTAAGAAAAGGCGGAACCTGACGCCTACCAACTCAAACATGTAGCTCAAGTGTGATATGAGCAATGGAAGGATGAGATGCCGGTTATAGAAGGTCGGATTACTTGGGAAGCTTTCACAAAGGCTTTCCTTGATAGTTTCTTTCCCTTGGAAATAAGGGAGAGGAAAATGCAAGAATTCATCAACCTTCTTCAAGAGGGTATGTAACACTTCAAAAATCTAAGACGTGTCATAAAGCCTAACATAAGTGTCATGAGGTCTAGACACTATTTTTAAGTCCATTTTAATTAATATAGGTCATTTAGGATGTTTAGAAACCAAAACGTCCAAGAACGTCCATAACGTACAAAAATGTAGTTCAAGGAGGTACTAACGTGTCTTAGCCTATTTGTCTAGATTTTAGAAGTTGGAAATGCATAAAATATGGTGGAAGGGTGTATAACAGGTATTAAAGTCGATTCATGGTCGAAACATCCCGGTAGGACTCCCCAAGGACCAACCAAGGGCCCTTGAGGAGGACCCTAGCACGTAGGAGGCAATACTGCCTGGGCATTCTGCAACCACAAAATACAAAGGACGGCTTGTGTATGGATAGACAGGGCGTCGATGCCAAACGTCGTCCGACACTTAGATAAAATGATGGATCCCTCGCCTGCACAATTCTATGACCAAAACGATGAGTGTGCAGGACGGAGAAGGGACCAGTCATCGACTCAAAGACGGACCGTCGATAAGGGTCTTGTCTGTAGGGTCCAGTTTCTAGTTTCTGTACGTTTTAAGTTGAGTTCAATTAAATTAATTAAGGGGTTAGGTGGTTTGTTAGGGATTAAGGGAGTCTAATTAAGTTAGTTAAACTCCCATATAAAGGTCCCAACCCCAATTAGTCTAAACATAACCCTGAAAACAAATTCTCTTCCTTCTCTCTTCTTTCTCTATCTATTGGAAGACACCATTGAAGATATGCTAGGGAAGGATTTGGGGGCATAAAAGGTAAAATTTCACCATTAAATATTCAACAAATGTTGAGGTATGGGATGTATTCACCTTTGAGACTTCTTTCCTCAAAGGGTTCATTCAGAGTATTTGTAAAAAGTTGAGTTTTCAAGAGGGTTTCATCTAATCTTGAAATTGATGTTGTGAACTAAGTTGTTTATGTTTTTTATAGGGTATAATGGATATATTAACATGAATTTAACTTGATCATGATAATTTTTGATGGTTTGGTCTAAATTGTAAAACATGATCCTCAACCCTTAACCCTAAGTTGTGATCTTGACATGTATTGTATAATGAGCATTCAATTGACTTGTTTATTGATTAAATTACTATACTATGGTGTTATTATGAATATATTAATATGAATTATAGGTCTATCATGCTAGTTCTTGAGATGTTATTTAGGTTATTAAGTATATTGTGAAATTGACCTAAGTATCTTGTCTTAAGCTATGATCTAGTGTTAAATTGTGTTATAGTGATGCAATTGGCCTTGTTATCTTATAGGAGACTTCCTAAGTCTTGTGATCCCTATACTTTACTTCAAACTATAGTTAATTGTGATTAAGTCATGATGTTGTGTTGGAGTATGCCTTGTTTAAGATTGATAGGGTGGTATGATGTTGAATTGAAATGTCTTGACTATGGTTGTGAGGTTGATTAAGATGAAATTCTGTGAGGATGTTGATACCTAACAATGTTCCTTATTATGAATGAATATGTAAATGTGGTAACCTCACTTATATGAACTGTGATGAAAGGATTATACTCATTCAATTATTATTGAGCTATGATGAAGATGATTATACAAGGGCTAGACCCTATAACCTAAACTAAGCTATGATTGATAATTAAGGACACAAAAGACATTTCAATAAAGGGACTTAGATTAGCACCGAGTGAACTTGATGATGGGAGGTGATGACTTTCCATAGAGGAAGAGTTACCCTATAGTTCTATATGTGATGTTGACTCCCCTTTTGAGGGATACTCATCCAATGGATTCCCATGAGAGGAGGCCCAATTACCAAGTGGAATGAAGAGGGGATACTTATCTCTTAGTTCTTGAAATATGTTGCCCCCATAGGAAGACTAGCTATAGGATCCACCTAGAAAGCTACGTTTATGTTTGGTTTTACTTTGGCTGGTAGACCACCTTCCATCGATGTAAGGTTTTACAACACCGGATTCCACACATAGCTATTGTGGTCTATGTCGGTTATGTAGAGTTTTCCCTAAACTAAAAAGAAGTAATGAAGTATAAACTAACTAGGGTGACTTAAGAGGTATGACTTAGAATATGTAGGGGTATGGGACTCTACCTATGCCTTGCACTAGTTTGCCTTGAGGGAAGCTTTAGGAAGTTGATATTATATATGTATATGCTAATTATGTGAATGATTATAATATGTTCACTTTACATGTAAATGATATCTTATGATGATGGTTATTCTTATGAACATGTATCTAGTCTATGATGTTAAGTATCCTTAAAGGTTATATTGTGTAAAGTTGGACATTAGTTATGGATTCTGGTTGGGTTACTTCATTAAGTAAGGTTATGGGGCTTTGCTTGGTTATTGTACATGTTAACTTGATAGGGATTTTATGAGTACATGTCTTGCTTATTATGCTATGATAAACCATTATTCATGCTTGTGATGTTATTCTTGATGATAGGGTTGTAGTAGATAATGATTTAAAGTATGGTGTATGCATATTACTTACTTTGCCTTAATGAATATGTCTTGTTGCTTGGTATGGTTTGTTTGATTTTGCATAAGACTTTCAAAGGATAAAATGGCATGATTTAACTAAATGTCCTTTTTAGCATGATTTGACATTACATATGCATATGGTCTCATACTTAGTACAAGTGGGGTAATAACCCCATTTTCTTCCTTTTTCCCAAATATTGTAGGTTTCTGTCGTTGCAGGCTCATTCGAGATGACTTCAAGAAGACTTGGATATTCTCTACCATCCAACTGGGTATGTCCTCACTTCTCGAGGGCGATACCAATATCAAACTTATGTTGTTTTTTAGTTCTAAAGGATTTTATGTTCCTTCTATTTTCATTTGAGTACTATTTGTATAAGCCTATGTGTGGCTTTTTTACATTGATGTAGGGCTATCCCAATTTGTTATGATTGTTTTAGATGTTTATGAGATGAGACCATCTTAACGATTATGTTCTATATTATATATATATATATGTATGTGCAATAAAAGTAGAAGGCTATGTAACCTTCATATACGAAGGGTCTATGTATACTCGATACCGATATATATTTTGTGTATATAGAGGTCTATGTAAACCTCTAGTTAGAAATAATGAAAAGTTTTAAATTCTTCCGTATTTTTGACTTATGAATGCAATGATGTAAACTAAGAGGCTAGTCCTAGTCCTCGAAGAGGATGACGACGCCGGTTACGTCTAGGGGGTAAACCCGGATGTGACAAACTTGGTATCAGATCATGAGGTTGAATTGTATGTGTAAATGTCTATCTCAACCACATCTATGTAAGTTCGTATTCATAATTGTGAAGCACGCCACACTTATGAATAGTAACCTACATGATGCCTAGGAAACTCTCATTTTCTTGGAAATCTAATATCGTACCACTAGAGTATACTTATGGTGTGTTTTTGCATCTAATCCTATTGTGGTGATTATAGGAAAAATGAAAACTCGAAGGAATGCAGCGCGAAGACTTGAAGAGGAGATTACCAATGCGGGAGCTCCTCCTCGTGATTATCAAGTTCAACCTCTTGAAGAATATGGTAATGTTGACCAAGTTCCGGTCAATCTTCGACCTTTGGTGGAGGGTGACATAAGGTCTATTCTTGTTGAAATGGCCCAAGCCATTACTACTTAAGCCCAATCCACAACTGTTCAAGCTCAAGCTATGACGTACCCCAAGCTCATCAATAAGTCACTACTATGGCATCCCATTTAAGGGATTTCACTAGCATGAACCCTCCTACTTTCTACGGGTCTAAGTTTGAAGAAGACCCACAAGAGTTCATTGATGAAGTCTATAAGATATCTTGTCTATGGGGTTATCCACTAGTTAGAAGGCCTAGTTAGACACTTATCAACTCAAGGATGTGGCTCAATTAGGTTATGTATAATGGAGGGATAATATGAAATTAAGGGGTCGTCCGGTGACTTGGGAGATCTTTAAGAAACTTTTATTGATCGGTTCTTTCCTAGGGAGATGATGGAAGATAAAGTGGTGGAGTTCATCAACCTTCGCCAAGGAGGTATGAGTGTTCATGAATACTCATTGAAATTCACTAGATTGCCAAAATATGCTCCTTCTTTGGTTTCCGATCCTAGAGATGAAATGAGCTGCTTTGTGACGGGCGTGTCAGATGATTTTCAAGAGGAGTGTCATTCAGCTATGCTACATGAAAACATGAACGTTTATCGCCTTATGGTGCATGCCAAACATGTGGAAGAATAAAGGGCTAAGAGGAAGAGTAGAGATGCTATGAGGGCAAGATGTTTTTATGGAGGTTCTTCTAAGAATAGGCTTGAAAATGAAGACAAGCCTAAGTTCAAGAAGATGTTCTCTAATCAAGTTCGATATAAGTTCCCTAAGGCTCATGATGATAAGGTGGCTAAGCGTAGAGTTCAAAAGGGAAGGAGTGGACACTCACCAAATGAGAAGCCTACATGTGCCAAGTGTGGAAAGGGTCATTTTGGTGAATGCTTGGTTGGAACGGGCAATTGTTTTGGTTGTGATAAAAGTGGGAACAAGGTTAGGGATTTTCCCAATGAGAGGGGTCAAGACAAGGGTAGGGGTCAAACTCAAGCAAGTGGTTCAAATGAGGATCCAAAGAAGAACCGCTTCTATGCTCTCCGCTCTAGGGCTGAGCAAGAGACTTCTCCCGACGTGGTGACCGGTATGTTGCAAGTCTTCTCTATTGATTTATATGCTTTACTTGATCCCAATGCTACCCTATATTTTGTTACCCATCTATTAGCCAAAAAGTATGACATTTTGCTCGATATTTTGCATGAACCTTTTATAGTTTCTACTCCGGTGGGTGAGTCGGTTATTGCAAAAAGGGTGTTTAGAAATTGTCCACTAATGTTGCGCAAATAATGTTTCCCAATAGAGTTTCTTATGTTGAACTATTAGAACTTGATATGATCGATTTTGATATTATATTGGGTATGGATAGGTTGCATTCTTGTTTTGTCTCTATTGATTGTAGGACAAGGGTGGTGAAGTTTAACTTTCCAAATGAATCTGTTGTAGAGTTGAAGGGGGGAAATTCTATTCCTGGAGGTCGTATCATCTCTTGTATAAAAGCATGCAAAATTATCTTTAAAGGTTGTCTATATCACATAGTAAGAGTCCATGATTAGACTCTGAAATTCTTCCCATTGAGTCAGTCCCCGTACTGAGTGAATTTTCGGAGGTCTTTCCTATTAATCTTCCCGGTATTCCTCCCGAGCGAGAAATTGATTTTGCTATCAATTTTCTACCAGATACAAATACCATTTGAATTCCTCCTTATCACATGGCTCCGGCCGAATTGAAAGAATTGAAGGCTCAACTCAAAGATTTACTAGACAAAGAATTCATAACGCCTAGTACTTCTCCATGGGGTGCTCCGGTTTTGTTTGTAAAGAAGAAGGATGGGTCCTTAAGAATTTGTATTGATCACCGCCAACTCAATAAAGTCACAATTAAGAACAAGTATCCTCTCCCTTGGATTGACGATTTGTTAGATCAACTCCAAGGGGCAAGCTACATTTCTATGATTGATTTGGGTCCGGGTATCACCAACTTAGAGTGAGAGGTGAGGACATACCGAAGACGGTGTTTCGGACTACATATGGTCATTATGAGTTCCTAGTAATATCCTTTGGTCTCACTAAAGCTCCGTAGGCATTTATGGACCTAATGAACACGGTGTTTCGAAGTTACCTAGATTCACTTGTAATTTTTTTCATTGACGACAACTTCGTATATCCGAAAAATAAGAGTGATCACATGGGTCATTTGAGGGTGGTGTTGCAAACCCTTAAAGAACATTAATTGTTTGCCAAGTATAGCAAATGTGAGTTTTGGTTGAGGTCAGTGACATTTCTTGGCCACATCATATCTAGTGAAGGTGTTGAGATTGATCCAAGGAAAACGGAAGCGGGGAAAAGTTGTCCTAGACCATTGACTCCAACCAACATTAGGAGTTTCTTGGGTCTAGCGAGTTACTATCGGAGGTTTGTGGATGATTTTGCATCCATTGCATTTCCCTTGACTACTTTGACCCAAAAGAGTAAGAAGCTTGAGTGGTCGGAGGCATGTGAAAAGAGCTTCCAAACCTTGAAAGATAGGCTTACCTCCGCTCCGGTGTTGACCTTACCCGAGAATACAAAGGGTTTTTGTAACGTTTCGGAAAATCACTTGTCTAATGAAGATCCCAGTATGTCCTTAGGAAAGCATATTAGGGGTACATAGGCACCCCAATGCCCAATATTGAGAAATATTGGGCATAGTATAGAAAAATTGGCTAAGAGATATTAGCCAATTTTCTATATACGAATATGAAATATACTTTTTGGATTGTCATACCCCAATCCAAGATTGATGTTTAAGAAATGTACCTGCAATGAAGACCCTAATCTAATAAAATATATTTAGTCCAACTCACAAAAGGTATGAGGCATCCTAGTGTCAAGCCTAGATACCATTGCACATGATCAATTAAAATTATCATGTAGATTAAGCAGTGCCAAAGGACATGGTGATGGTCCTTGGGACAATAAGTAAACATTCCCAAATGATCTATGAAGATAAATTAGTTAGGAAAGTACAACAAACCCATGTGCAAGCACATGGGCTAACCGGCCGAGAGGGGGACCACGCGACATGCTAACCGAATTCGGTTAGGCGGTTAGGGGCATGTGCACGGACGGGTCCATCCAGGTGGGGCCGGGATTCCTAACAAACTCAATACCCTAACTAACTTAGCTAAGTAGCTAACTAACCTAGGATCAATAAAAAATGACCAGCCAAGGGACCCGACAACCTAAGACCTAGTAGGGTGACACCTAACTAACCTAACTAACTTAGAGACAACCTAGTACCTACCCTAGGATGGTCCAAAGTTGTTAGTTGTGGTCCTAGTGACTTAGGGGTGTTTTGGTAATTTCCTTAAGTCCCATATTTAATTAATTAAGCCATCAAATTAATAAATTAAGCCTTGGTCAGCCGAGACACTTAGTCAAAAATGCAATTGGCTAAGTCAATGGTCCTCCTATGTCTAGTCAACTTAGAAGGGGTATTTTAGTAATTAACTAATTAATTTATTAATTAATCTAAAGTTGAAGAATTCAACATCAGTTCCAAAAACCTAGAAACCACGTCCATTCACAAGTTACTCACGACTAAGGCAGTAAACAACAAACCGCAAGAACGTAAAAACTCTAGAGACTTTTCTTGGGCGATTTCAAGGGTTTTCAAGGATTTCATTAGGGTGATCGTCGTAGATTCGAATCTACATAAGGTATGGGTTTCTCTCCTGGACTCCTTTCTCCAAGAGAACTTTCTTTCCAATGATTCAAAGATCTTTAAAACTAGGGTTGTTCCCGTGTTCTCGTCGAACTCATTTGTCCCTAGTATCCTTTTTGATTCAAGGTTGAATAGGTTAGATATCATGTTGTTGTTATGTGGTGCTGGCTTTTCTTAACATGTATTGTTCTTGAATGATGAATATCAAATGAACCTATGAACTTGTAGTGGAGGAAAGTTAATATTATCATGTAAATTAAGAATCTATGATCTGATAAGTTACGTCTGTGATGTGTTGAGTGATTTATTTGTTTTGGACGAATGTTGTCTTGTTGTTGTTGTGATGTTATGAAGATGATAAGTTCATCGAATATAAATATGGTGCTGTCCAAGAGGTTTAAAAATGTTATCACTAAAATCCATATACTAAGAACTGGCTCAAAGACATCTATGAAATCACATCTAGAATGAATTGACTCTTCTAATTCAGTACACAAGAAAGTTCGTATACTCTCTTTTCTCATCTCTCTAAACATATTAAAACATACTGATCGTGTAAAAGATATTGAACTTCATGATAATGTTGTGTAAGAGGGATAATGTAGAATCTGCTTAAGAATTCGCGAAACAGAATCAGTTGTTAACAAGTATATAAGATCAGATTTTATCTCATATCTGCTTAAGTTGAAAACTTAATCACTGCAACAAAGAGAGACCATGAATGTTCTACCAAAAGGTATCAGATCAAGCATTGCACATTACCTATTTTTACCAATAGTTCAAAATGTCAGTCTATTCTGAGGCATTTCCAGGTTCCTTCTTTTCCTACTGGTAATTTCTTGTTCTACATTGTTCTGATCCCCTTCTCACTTGGCGTATACAACGTATATTGAATGGTTTATTTCCTGCTTTTAAGGTTCCTCAAAAGGAAGTGGAATACTACCCTCCCAAGGAAGATGTGATTTTATAGAATGAATCTCAAACAGATTTTTACATTATAGTCTGAAGAGCGTTGATAAGTTTTTGTACAGTTACTTGCACAAATCAAATTCATTTTTCGTGTTATAAATCAGGTATGTATACTATTGCGGGATCTTCTAATAGATACCGATGGACATGAATTAGTATGTATTACACATTATATCTTTTCAAACATATTAGCCTTCATTTAATTTTTCTGAAATATGTTAAAAGATTCAGATATTAGAAAGGCTGTTGCTGGAGAATCATTTGGGGAAATTGGTGTTTTAACTAGAAGGCCACAACCATATTCTGTTAGAACAGCTAAAATTTCTCAAATTTTATGTTTGAGTAGGAAAATATTTCTGAACATTCTTCGCAACAATTAAGAAGATGAGCACATTATAATGAGAAATATTGTTCAATTATGTGTACAAGGATATGATTACAAATTGCGCAACACAAAACTATAATGAGAAAAGGTATAATATACACTCAACTTTGTTTGATCCTTTTCTTTTTGATAAATAGAACGTGCAAGGATTTGGAGACTTTGATAATGTTGACGAGCAAAGCGCTTCAAGTTTAATCTTCAACAACTATTCTCATGTTTCTAAGCAAGATACGCCAACCAATCCTAGATCTCATTAATATAAGTATCCAAACATCATAAGCTAGAACCAAGAAGCTAGTTGAAAATGAAAGTGAAGGTTATGCACGTGAACATCAAATAGTTCTTTATCATTTTGTAGTTCCCAAGGGGCATATTTAAATGGATCCTAGTCTACCAGAAAGAAGGTTGAAAGAAGATCAGCTCGATACAGCATGTGAAGGAAACAAAAGCATTCATAAGGTCCCCTTCTGTTCTTATTCAGGTAATAGAAGTCAAACTACTGCAAATGGGAGAGAATCCTTCAAGAAGAGAGTTACTATTAACATGAGAAACAACATCAATTCATTGCACGAGGAGAATGGGAAGCTAATAATATTACCTGATACACTAGAAGAGTTATTCATACTAGTCATAACAAGGAGAACTGACAATGATTAATGATCTTGCAGCTCCCGCTTATAAGCTTGACTTTCCGACAATTGGCAAGGTATGGCCGAATCTCTATGTGGTTATATTTGAGAAAAGAAATACTATTGAAGATATTATAAACATTTGGTAGGTCAATAGTATTGACTATAATTCCTAATCTACTACCAAAAATATCACAGGGAATGTAATACAATTTTTACAATATTTGCTACTTCTTAAGCTTGTGTCTGAACATATTGATTGACACTTAAATACTAATAGATATATCATCTTATATTATTGTGCTATACAATTAAATATTTCGTTCATGTTCGGAAAATTAGGAGAGAGATAAGATTTTCTGAATGCTATCAATATCTTATGCTTGATGAATACTGTGACATCTTAATGTGGCTCTATCTCTCTGTGCTTTATTAAAAATTAAAAGGTCCCATTCATTCTTTAATTATTCTGTTGCAGCCAAGATCAACCCTCAGATTTCATCTATGTGATTTCACAGGAGGAGGAGGAGCATGAAAAGAGGATACTATCAGTGAATGAAATCGTGAAAGGTGAAAGGCCATATCCTAAATGGAGTTTGTACTGCAAAATAGAAGGATGAAGCTTTGGATTTAGGATATTGCTTTAAGGTAGTTTCTTTTCATTATTTTGTTCATTTAGTTTTGACCAAACTTTTATTGGATTGTTGATGTCCAGACCAATATGTTTTTCTTGACTTTTTTGTTGTCTGTTAAGAGGTTTGTCACTACTTTATATAATTTTGTATTTATAATGTTCATTCCTAAAAAATTGAGAATGTAATCCATGATGCAAAAATCACTTGAATATTGTTTCAACCAACTCTCTTCTATTTGATGGAGTAAATTTCAGTACGAAAGATGAACCGTTTATGTTACACACTTGGAGGTCATTCTTGGAGACACAATGATTTGCTTCTACAACCCATTTTATCTTGATAAGATTTGAGGTCTTAGGATGAGTTTATAGTGAGTTCTTGAGCTTTACAATTTTAGAGTTCTATCCACAAGACATACAGATTTTAAATGAAATTTCCCATTTGTTAAATATGAGACTGTTTATTTTTAATCCTAAAGCATGATTGAGTTCAATGGATCTCTCTTTCTTTTATATTTAGACTTTCATACATAGAAAAGCCATTTCTTTATTTCAAAAGGCAACATATGCCTATTTTTAATCAAAATATAAATTGTCCAGATTTTTGTTTTTCTAAATGTTTCTAACATCTGATAACTTGTTTTATCTTGTTTGAAAATCTAGTGATATATATTGTGCATAGAGTACTCCTTGAGTGTATCAATTCAAAGTCTTTAAGAGAAAATGAGTTTTTACTTTCAAAATTGACAATTGTTGTATTTAGCCATGATTCAAAGTTTGAGTTCTCTTGTATTTCAAGATATACATGTTGTCAAGTTTATTTGTGTTTCCTACTACATCTAAATGACAAAAAATTTACACTAATGAAGTTCAGATGTTTCAGTTAACTCTTGCATATCTGGCTTCACATAAGATTTTGTTTCATATAAAGCAAGGCAACGAGAATGGTCCACATGGTTGTCTTGAACTAGCTGGAATAATTCAGCTTTAATTGTATGGATGAACAGAGAGATTGTTCAGTTTATTTCCACCCTTGTTTAAAATTTTGAGCTAAGTGTTTACCCTATTCAATTTATGTTAGGAATTACAATTTTTGTTTTTCAAATTTAAAGTGTTGAATACATGCTTCATTGTATAAACTTATTGTTTGTGCAGATTCTTATTTGGATGGCCATGAATTATGCATTTTGGAATTAGTAAATGCCTCATCAATAGGTGATCAACGATCAAGTAAAACGATAGTGCAAGTATAAGTATTTTGACATTCTTAATAGTAAACAGAAATGTAAAGATATGTTTTTAATATAAGAACGGTATAAATATAGATTATATATATACAGGATTCTCTAGTTATTTGTTGCTTTGATTGTAACTCTTCTGATTGTTTTTTAGATATTGTGTTTGTTGAATAAAAAAAAGATTACGTTAAGAGTTGTATAAATTTTTATGTGCTATATTTTTATTATATATACAAATAATTATTACAATAAAATTAATATAATTCGTTATATTGAACCGTTGCGATATGCCATTTGGTTGTTGCCATCGCCTATTAAACTAGTACAAATGGTTCAAATAACCATTGTTATATGCAAGTTCGACCTTTGCTAAAGTTTCAAAATCGTTCCATAAAATGTCATTACAACACATTACAAACTGTTACATTTGGCTAAAAATTTGTTGCTATACACTTTCCTATGGCATCGAGTTCACATGCGTTGCAATAGAGATATCTATGGCAACTATTTTCCAATCGTTGCACAAAACTGTTGCAATAGACCTATCGTAACGCGATCAGATGAAACGGTCCCTAAATTGTTGCCATAGGTGCAATGCAACGGTTATCTTATCTATTGCATCAGATTCAGAACTTTGTCATAAGCCTTTTTTCTTGTAGTGTTGTGACTTCTTGAATTTCTTACCTAGTTGAGTGTGACTGAATAAATAGTGAGAAATGGTTCCTTCTTGAGAGATGGAAAGAGGTGATGTCAAAAAGGGTTTGCTTAAACGTTATCCCAAAAAGGGGGATGTGATGCTTGACTAGAAATATTGGTTAGTCAAAATTCTTTTAGAGGAGATAAGCTTCTTATAAATGGGTTTACCCTAAGTGAAGGATGATGATGTTAGTAGTAAGCTAGTAGATATCTGTCACGACCGGAATCTAGACCCCAGACGAGATCGGCGTCGTTGACCTCTTAGAGGTCGCAGACAAGCCTACTTACGTCATTCTTACTTAATCTAAGTTAATTTTAGCGGAAAATTTGTAACTTTTTGTTTCTTAACATACTTATTAACATTCTCATCATTACATAATTGTTTACCATCAACCATCTAATATTAAGATCATCAAATGAAAAAATAGTATAATATAGTAATAAAGATGTACTTGCCAAAATGGCACCAATACAATGTCTGAATAAAACAGGAAAGAAACGCTAGTGGAACATGCTCCACTAGCTCAACTCTAAGACTAAGCTAGAATATAAACTGCAGCATCCTCGAAAGCATGAGGGTCTACCAAGTCCGGATGAATGCTCAACGTCCGGATAGCTGCAACGTCAACCTGTAGCTCTAGCGTACACCTGTGTCTTCACCTAAAATTGTAGAGATGTATAGGGTTAGTACACACTTGTACTAAGTATGGGTATATGCAAGCACACACCAAGGACATGCATGAGAAAATATAGCTCTTTCCTAACAACATGATTATGTAAAGTCAAGTCAGTGGACTTGCCAAATTGAGATTAGGAAAGTTAGTGAACCTTCCAAATTTGGATTAGGAAAGTTATGCCATGAGAGTAACATGCATCATCATAATTATCATATTGCACACAGCACATAACATCTTTCACATAGCACATATCATATTGCATATAGCACATAACATATTGCATATAGCACATATTGCATATAGCACATAGCTTCTTTCATATCATTCATTCATATGCCATGAGACCTTGGAATGATGGACTTAACATTAAGACTTTCCAAAATGAGGGCTCAACATATGGGACCTCAACTAGGGAGTCTTCATTAGCAAACACAGAGTCTGCTTTATTCATTCATACGTACTTCATTTCATTTCGTTCATAGGCCAGTGTAAACACCAGCTATACCTAGGATGTAGTTTAAGACTTTCATCGGGTTTGTTGTGCAATGATCAAGAATAACCTAGTGTAATTACTTGAGTCTAGATCACATCTTGATTATCCTATCCTAACACCTTTGGTATCATTCATTTCATTATGTGCTTCATTTCAGGCTGGCCTCATTCATTCATTGGGAACTTTAACTTTAACCGACATAGATCATGGTGGAATCACCGGCCAAGGTGACCCAAAACATGCTAGCGTACATGGGAATTTAACCCCGCCAGATCCCTATATTGGCAGTATAGGTTTGAAGACCAGGAGATATAAGGAGACAAATACCCGGCAAGCCGGACAATCTCATCTCATGAGAGTTACGTGAACCTCCGCCCTTCCCTAAAGAAGGCATCACCGCTCATAGCTAGTCTATCGGTGCTCAGTATAAAGTTCCATTACATTCAACTCATACGTCATGGAAGCTGGCTTCTAGTATGAGGACATCATAGCTCATTAGATGATTTCTCATCTCATCATTAGTATTAAGTGTGTTAATCTCAATACTTTCATTAGAGTGTTTGTAGAGACTGGTCTCTTCATTATCTTACACTCTCATAGGTGAGTACGTTTTGATGACATTTACTTAGGCTCATTTGTGATTGTTCTCATCTTTTACATTAGCCTCATATCATGTTGTCACCACATTCATTAACATTAGCACATTTGCTCTTCATAATTACTCACCCCTTTTTACGTGAATGTTCATTTCATCATATGCCAATATATTTGGCCATTTGTGTATTTCACACTCTTACTTAACCCTTCTAGGGTTTCTTCATTTCATTACATAATAATCATTTCATCGTATGCCAATGCATTAGGCCACTTAGTTTGTTTTACACTCATACTTAACCCTTCTAGGGTTACATCCTTTCATTACATACATCTTAGGTTCACTTCTTTAAAACGTATGCTAGACTTATGAGTCTATACACACAAGCCATGAGGCTTCATTCATAATTCGTTAAGTGATTCATACATTCCTAACATTATGTAGTACAAGACTTATGTATCTTGTATAAATGCCAAGATCTTGATTTCGATCTAAGTAGGTGGCATTATTCTTGAGTATTTAATTCACGTATGACTTATGTATCAATACGGAAGTTTGGGCAAGGAAACCCAAGTTCAAATCAATTGGATAACATTTACATTTTTCATTGAATTTTATTTTTAATCTCCATGACATTGGGACTCTAAATTAAACCCCAACATTAACATTCTATCTTTAATTTTCTCCTTAGTTTTCCTCTTACTTTGGCCGAAGGGTTGTGGGTTCGAACCCCCACAACCCCTTTTTATTTTTCATTAACATTTCATTGCCGCTTTTCACCCAAACCAAGAGGTTGTGGGATCAAACCCCCACAGCCTCTTTTATTTTATCCTTATATTCGCTGGGAATTGGGAGGTTGTGGGTTCGAACCCCCACAGCCTCCTTATTTTTGCTTTTAATTTCGCTAGAGGCTGTGAGGTGGTGGGTTCGAACCCCCACAGCCTCCTACTTTATTTTTAATTAAATTCACTAGGCTAGACGCTTTGGCAGTGAGGTTGTGGGATTGAGCCCCCACAGCCTCACTTTATTTTACTTAATTATTTGGCCTTCTCCTTTCCAGCCTTGAGGTCGTGGGTTCGATTCCCATGCCTCACATTTTCTTTTCTTTAATTTCTCTTCTTTCATTCGCTGCCTGGAGGTCGTGGGTTTGATTCCCACGCCTCCTATTTATTTAATTAATTAATTACTCTCTCCTTTCTCTTCCAGTAACCCAATTTCGAATCCCCCAGCCCCTTTTTCATTTCTTCTTTTCGCGAATTACAGTAGCCACACGGGTTCGATTCCCCTTAACCCCATTTCCCCCTTTTATGTTTTTACCATTCCTTCACATGTGAGGTCTTGGGTTCAATCCCCATTGACCTCATCTATTTTATTTTCAATTAAAAACCCAGATTCTAACCTTCTTTTTGACCGAAACTAAAGTACACCAAGCTGGAAATTTATTCATAATTTTTAGCTTCCTTTCATCAACCTTTTCACGTTAGTTCTTAGGGCATTTCATGATACATTTAGTGCGTTATTAGGTGTAGTTTAGTAGTTACATTAGCTAAGAGTTTTTCACTCAAAATCAACAACTTCACACCCCATATGAACATCACGTTGAGTACAACTTTTACACATAAAATATACAAATTAAACATGCCATTTCACTCCTTCAACAGTGAATACATTCACTGCCACACGCTGCACACACATCACATTTTTTTTCATCATTTCGGACAACATATTCCATATTCACATAATTCCGAGCATGTATACTTAAACATAAACATCACGAAAACACATTACATCCTTACTTTGTACCAGCAAACATACCCAACATATGATTCGATGGGAGCTAGTGACAGGGAAATGCAACGGGGAACAACCCTAGTTTTCGGTGTGAATATCTTGAATCTTAAGGGGTATCTTGGGAAAGGGACCAAGAGAGAAGAAACCCATACCTTAATTGATGTTCAAACGTTGAACTTGCTGCCCAAAACCCTCTCCAAAATCAGTCCAAGCCTTCTCAACGTCCACACCACTCGACGGACAACTTCTCTTTGCCTTAACGTTTTTGGTTACTTTGTTTTTCTTAAAATTTCATGTGAGTTCTTAAAGTGTGAAGAACTCTTGATATATTTTCTGTTCTTGTAGTTTTTCAGGCAGAGATCAACATGAAAGAGATGGTGAAATGTGAGAGAGAGATCGTGAGAGAGTGAAACGTGTGAAGTTGTTTAGGATTAGATGATGACTTAGTCAACTTAGGACTCTCCTTAATACTTAAAAATCTGATTTAATTAATTATACGTGAAAGTACCATTTTGCCCTTACAAAAAAACAGATTTTAAATAATAAGAAAATCATCAATTTGTTGCTTCCAATGGGGCTCGAACTCGGGTGACACCATTTCGCGAAAACGGGTCACTTCGGTTGACCCAACCCGAACCGGTTCTTTAATTAAATTAATTCATTCCTTAGGGTAATTACGATATTACCCTTGGCCTGAAAAAGACCATTTTACCCCTGGACCCTCAAAACTTAAATTTTTTTCTTTTTAAGTCCGGTAAAGACTCCTTCGATTAAATCTTCGTTTTCGAGAGCCCTACATGGTTGGTTCCATCCTTTCCAAGACCAACTAACTCCCCAAGTTAGTTGGCTTGGCCGTAGTAAGGGTTTTGAGGTCTGGTTCTACGCGTATCAATCCGTGTGAACCTTGGTCTTATCAAAAGCATTCTTTACACGCTAAGCATTTATCTTATTCATCATTGTTTTACGGTTATTACATTATCCCCCCCTTAGGAACATTCGTCCCCGAATGACACTACCACTACAATCGTAATGCCAGTCAGATCATAATATAATCACTATGCACAGTCAAGCAATAACAATAAAAGACGAAGAGACAAGGAAACATAAGCTTAAAGGTAGGAAGTCTAACCTCAAGAGATAAAAAGATGAGGGTAGCGGGATCTCATGTTGGCCTCAACCTCCCACGTAGCACCCTTCACAAGATGATTTCTCCACAATACCTTCACGGTGGCAATCTCCTTGTTCCTCAGCCGGTTGACCTGTCTGTCTAAGATCTCAATAGGTACCTCCTCATAAGATAAGTCTTCATCAACCCCCAAACCTTCAACAGGTAAAATCGATGCTGGATCACCTAGGCACTTCTTCAACATAGAGACATGAAAGACTGGATGAACAGAAGCTAGCTCCGCAATCAATGCTAACTCATAGGCCACCTCACCCACACGCTGTAGGATATCATATGGCCCAACATACCTCGGACTCAGCTTCCCTTTTCTACCAAATCTCATCACCCCTTTCATAGGTGATATCTTCAAGTAAACCTGGTCACCAACATCAAATTCTAAGGTCCGCTTTCTGCTGTCTGCATATGACTTCTGTCGACTGTAAGCAGTAGCCAACCTGTCCCTAATCACTCTGACCTTCTCTAAGGCCTCATGAATGATATCTGGACCCAAAATGGATGACTCTCCAACCTTGAACCACCCAACTGGAGATCTACACCTCCTACCATACGGTGCCTCAAACGATGCCATCCCAATGCTGGAGTGATAACTATTATTATACGAGAACTCTATCAATGGCAGATGGTCATCCAAGCTACCTCTGAAGTCAATCACACACGCTCTCAACATGTCCTCCAATGTCTGAATGGTGCACTCTGCCTGCCCATCAGTCTGAGGATAAAAGGAAGTACTAAGCTTTACCTGCGTGCCAAAGCTTTTATGGAAAGATCTCCAGAAATGTGAAATAAACTGGGCTCCTCTATCTGAAATGATAGACAAAGGAGTCCCATGCCATCTCACAATCTCATCAATGTAGAGTCTCGCATAATCCTCAGCTCTGTAGGTAGACTTCACAGGGATAAAGTGGGCAGACTTAGTCAATTTGTCCACAATAACCCATATGGAGTCATGTTGCCTACTAGTCCTCGGAAGACCAACCACGAAGTCCATATTGATGGCCTCCCACTTCCAAGTCGGACCCTCAGTAATCTGAGTTAGACCGCCAGGCTTAAGATGTTCTGCCTTAACCTGCTGAGAATTAGGACACTTGGCCACATATTCTGCAATGTCCTTCTTCATGCCATCCCACCAATAAATATGTTTAAGATCATGATACATCTTGGTGGAACCTGGATGTATGGAATATCTGGAACCATGGGCCTCTGCAACGATCCTGGTCCGCAAATCATCCACATCTGGTACGCACAGCCTGTCTTGATACCTAAGTATGCCATCACCTCCCAAAGCGAAAGACTCATTCATCTTTATCAACACTGAGTCCTTCAGCTCCATCAACACAAGATCTAGATGCTGACCCTGCT